>PVLC010019867.1:0-29989 GCA_004027655.1 Graphiurus murinus | reverse complement strand
TCTCTCTCTCTCCCTCTCCCTCTCCCTCTTCTTCTCCCTCTTCTTCTCTCTCTCTCTCTCTGCCATCCTCTGGGAGCTCCTGAAAGGAGAGAGAGGAAAAAGAGAGAGAACAAGTCAGATATCAAAACTCTCCTTTGGCTGACATTCCCCTCTCTCTTCCAGCATCATGTTAGTCTTCAGAAACCCCTAACCTGAATTTATCCTGCGGAGCCTAGTAGTTTTTGATGAACCAGAAGCTATCTTATCTGACATAATTTGATAGAATGTACTTCAAAATCAGACAGATGTGGGTTCCAGTATGAGCCCACCAATTACTAGCTTTGGGACCTTGGGTACTTTTTTTAAACCTCTCTGAGTCTTGGGTTAGACATCTGTCTATTCAACATACTCCAAGTGTTAATGAAATAACATATGCAAAGACACTTGTCATGCTTGGCATGTGACAGGTGTCTGGTGAATGTTAGCTCCTTTCTGCCTTGGTGGCATATAGCGATGGAGGCACAAGGAAAATTGGTGTGCAAGAGTAGGTAATTCAAACTGAAAAAGAAGAATAAAATGGAATGAACATACTGTCGAGTCATTCTCACATGAATCAGTCAATTATTAACTCTTTTACCAACTATATCAAACACATCAATGTTTTTAGGAATGTAACAAATGGCTTTAAGGGAGAAACAAACCTTAATTTTGCCAAAACAACACCAAATTAGATATTTCCACACTAGAACCTGCACAAGCATGTTATTGTTCAAGTGACTGGCTGATTGATTGATTCTGGGGATTGAGCCCAAGGGGTGTTTTTAGCTCTGAGCTACACCTTTGGCCTTTTTTATTTATTTTTTTTATTTTGAAGTAGGGTCTCTCTAAGTTGCAGAGGCTGTCCTGGAACCTACAATCCTCCTGTCTCAGTTTCCCAGGAACTGGGACTACAGGTGTGCACCACTATGCCTGGCAAAGCATAACAGTTAGTTGGAAGAGATTTCCTCCCTAGTGAGGGCTGTTGCTTTATTCCACTCTAGGAGGCTTTGGATGAAACCTTGGGCGCATTATGAGTTGTTAGCTTTTTATCATCTGAGAGGTTACTTTAATGGAAACAAGGGGGAGGGCAGAAAAATCCAGGATCCAAGCATGCCATGGTGCCAAAATGAGCACATCAATTAGAGGAGGAGAGCTGCCCCAAAACTTCCTCTGCTACTCTGGTACCCTTGTATACATATTTTTGTTTGTCTATAAAAGAATATGTCAAATTGGTTATACTACATGATGTAATAGAAAATTTAGAGAGGTCAGTTCTTGTAAAAAGGAATGAAAGAAACACTGTTGGCTAATATTGTAGTTTTGTTTTCCCTTTGCATTAAAAAAAAAAATCACAAACAGAAAACCCAAGATATTGCAGTAGAAATACAAGTTTTCTCAAATAAAATCAAAAGTGGTCTGGGGACAACTGAAACCAGCTCAGCTGCTCAAAAGGAGGTCATGATACCTACCGTCTTGCTTCCAACACCAGCCCCCCACCTTCTCCAATAATTTAAGCTGCACACACGACCCAGGCTGTTCCTGAGGAAAATGAGCAGGTGCTGACTTGGTGTGGAAATACCTGGTATGCTCATTAGCAATTTGGAGGAGAGGGGAGGCAAGAGGTAGAACTGGAAGGCATTGAGCAAAGAACAGTGCATACCACACCTCCACCCCTCCAGCACAGTGCAGCATCCTTCTGCCAAAGGGAAGCCGCTCCTGGGAAACCACCTTTCCCCTATAGGAAAGCCACTATCAGCCACAGTGTCTTCCCCTATCCAGGGCAAAGGGAGATTCCTAGCTGCAAACAGGCCTACCAGATGCTCTTGACCTGGAATTTCCAATGTCGAGGGAAGTGACACAAACACTGAGGATGGCTGGAAGTCATTTGCCCCTGCAGCAATGGAACCAAGGAAACTGCTCTATTCCCAGCCCGAGTTCCTGGCTTCTCGTATACTTCAACTTCTCCTTCTGTTCTGTGAGCTACTCTAGATCCTTCCAACATGTGTGTGTTTAACTTAACATACCCAGAGTCAGCTTCTGTTATCCACATCCCAGAATTCAGACTAAAATTGCTTTTCACATGCTTCGGGCTCCAATGTGCAAGACTCAAGGTCAAAGTTTGGGAGTTGGGGGAGGAGTCAAGGGGTCAAACATTTACTGACACCAGGACTCAAGGTCAAAGTTTGGGAGTTGGGGGAGGAGTCAAGGGGTCAAACATTTACTGACACCAGGTTCAAATTTCCTCAAGACATTGGTCTCCCAAATGTTGGCTTTAGGCCTTCCCTCACAGAGTGGTGGCCATAGCCAGGCCACCACAATACTTGGGAGGCTGAGCCAGAAAGCTTGCAGATTCAGGGCCAGCGTCAGCAACTTAAAGAGACCCTCAGTAACTTAATGAGACCCTGTTAAAAACAAACAAACAAACAAAAAAACCCAACAGAGTGGTGACTGCACAACCATGGGAAGGAAAAGGCCCCCCAAGCCAATTTTCCTGCGATTAATTTGTTTGTAATCATCCAATTCCCTAGTTTTGCCAATGCCATTCCATGGAGCCCTACAAATTCTGGACAAGTGTCAGTGGTGTTGATCTAGGTGAATTAGGTTCAGTAAGTCTTGTTGCAGGCAATGACAAAGTTGCACAGTAATTATAGAACAGATTTAGATGGAGGCGCAGCCACAGCCAATAGACCAACAGGCACTTAAAAATCACTGCGTGGGAACCTTTTCAAACCTCAGCCTTCCATTAGAAGCCTACATTTCCCAGAAGAGCCTCATTCCTTCATTTAGGCAGCAGCAGTTTTAAAGCCAGCCAAAACCACCATTTCTTCATGACAGCAACCGAAAAAAAAAAAAAAAAGTCAGACTATATTTTACTTTAAGCAGCATCTCAAGGTTATAGCATTTTGTATTTCTAGAATGTCACCATATTTTGCAGTTATTTTCAGCATTGATTTGAAAAGTACCCTTAAATCAGCATGAACCAGCCCTCCCTCCCCCCATCCCCATGAAAGTTAGGGAGAAGGAGGGAGTGGGGGCGGGGTGTGTAGGAGAGGGTGTTCCTGATACATTTGCCAGAGCCCTCCTCCCGTCTGTTGAAATACCTGCTGCTTCCTCTTCTTTTGTTTGTTTTTGGTGCGAGTGCCACTCAGCATTATGATGGGGGAAGCAACCTCTGTGTATTCTTTCATTTGACAAAACATTTATTGAATGCCTATTAAAGGCCAGCCACTGTATCCTGTACCAGGAACTGGCAACCTAGGCAGGCAAAGTCCTCGCCTTCCAGGAGCTTCTATTCCAATGGACAGAAAACACCTATGAGCATTACAGATCTGCTTGGCCCACAAGGAGCTCCTGGGACTAACCCATGGCAGTGGGTTCTATGTCCATCCTTTCCCATAGAAATGGTTGTTTGCGAAGAATAGCAATTAGACACACACTCCAGACAAAGAAAACCGAATAAGGAAATGGTTGATTTTGAGTAAGTGCAAAGAAGGAAAATCTTGCAGTAAGCACTTATTTCCATGGGCTTCTTTCAGTATTTCTTTGTTCTTATGTGAGACTCTTTAATGAGTACCTTGTTTTTGTGCAAAGCTCTATGATTGTGAAATACTCATTCCAGAACATAATATTATCTGGCCCTGTGAGAAGAACTGAGCAGGTATGATCCTTGTTTTGTGGATGAGAAAACGGAGACTAGAAGGCTTTGCTCAAGGGCCTCATTCAAGTGAGGTGTGACTAGAAGCCAGGTCATCCCCCTTCCTGGTCAACACCTTGGCCCTGATTTCTTCCTTCCACCTAACTCATCTCCATATTTTTCATCTATCACAAAGGGTTCTACTGCTATGGATTGGATTGGTATTAGCTATCTTTTTTTTTTTGAGATGCTAGTGATCAAACACAGGGCTTTATGCATGCTAGACAAGTGCTCTACCACTGAGCTACATCCCCAGCACCCATAATACTTTCATTGGAAAATGGAATATCTGACATATGTACAGCCCCTACAAAGTATACATCCCTGCAATTCGCAACCATTATTTATCAAATTATTTTACAAATTGTTATTTGTATGTCTTTTTTAGGCCTGGCTCAGAGCTCAGAGCTCATTCAGGAAAAACACAAATTTCCAAATTTCCATTGGCATTTATTCCTTAGTCTGGATGGCTGTAGGAAACAATACAGGAAGGACATAACATGGGTAATTATTGTTTGCCATTAAAAACACTAGATGCTGCGGGGCGTGGTGGTGCATGCCTGTAATCCCAGCATTTGGGAGGCTGAGACAGGAGTATCACAGGTTCAGGACCAGCCTGAACAACTTAGCAAGACCCTCAACAATTTAGCAAGACCCTGTTTTGAAATTAAAAATAAAAATGGCTGGGGGTGTAGCTTGGAGGTAGAATGCCCTTGGAATGTCAAGATCAAGTTCCACAACTGAAAACAAACAAAAAATAAAAAGCACTAGAAGCGGGAATGCTGATGTCATATTTATAAAGTCAGTCTCTGAAGTAATAATAATTGTTTACCAAATTATAAAAAAAGTATCAATGTAATGTCACATATAAATTATCCTTTATTATATAATGCAGCCTCTACTAATGAAGGCTAACATTTATATAACACCCATTATAATCTGAGTCCTGTGCTAAGGGTTTCATGTAATTATCTCACTTACTCTTTATCCCAGTCTTTTCAGGTAGGTGCTATTATTATTGTTGTTGTTATTATTACTTGTATTACTGGGGATTGAACCCAGGGCTAGGCACATGCTAGGCAAGTACTCTACTACCACTGTACTATACCCCCAGCCCTTTTTATTTTTCTGTTTTGAGACAGGATCTCACCAAGTTACTCAGGCTGGCCTTAAACTTTCGATCCTCCTGCTTCAGCTTCCCCAGTCACTGGGATTACAGGCCCGAGATACTGTGCCTGGCAAGTAGGTGCTATTAGTCTAACTATTTTACACATGAGGAAATGGAGATTAAGTGGTGTGCACCGATACGTAGTGATATAGTGGCGGAGCTATTGTTAGAAGCCAGGAATGATGATAGAATCTTCTTTCCTAGAAGTACTGAGTGTTAGAGTTAGACTTTAGTCTATCTCTCTAGTTTTAATTCCAAAGAGCAGAGGTAAAAGATCTGCTGCAAGCCACATTGTGTCCTAACCATCAGAGAGACTTGCATCTGCATTACCTCACCTAACTAAAGGGAAGTTGGAGTGGGTCCTTTCTTGTTTGCCTATAAATGAACAGAGGGCTATTTTTCTGAGAGTTTGAGTAGAAAATACCTCTGTCACATAGAATGGAATCTTGACAAACTTGTACTCACAGGTGCAATTATGAAGTTATCTATTCAAGCATAAGAAACATTTCTAAGGGACTGAAAGCTAGCCATATTCCAGGAGGAGTCTCCAATTCCACCTGGGTTTGTTCTGATAAGAGCCAACTTGGAGAAAGATTATCTGTTTCATAACAGTGCATTTATCTCAAGCTTTCAGGGGAGTCATCGGTAAAAAACTCATAAGCAGGAAGTTAACAACTGTAATAAGCTGGTGGTGATAGTTCAGGTTTTATTACTTTTGTTTTGATTGTTTTCTTCTTTTTTTTAACTATTCAATAAGCCACACCAAATGTTAACAATCCATTAGCTCCCAAAGAAACATTTTTAGCTCCAAGAAAATTCCTGCTTCTTCCCAAATCTGAATGTGCAAACACAAATGCTCTCTTATAAAATGGCTTCGTATCAGTTGTTCCCACAAGATGAGCCTTATTGATGCAGCACCTGTGCTTCTAGAAACGAAGGACATTATCCATTTTTGCCATTTGGTCAGGAAGCTGTGCTTGGGCTAATGTTATTTATCCAGCTGGGTGTACTGACTAGGACTTAGAAGATCAAAGTAATAAAGTAATGGGCGATTGTGTAACATTGGAGATGGGCACTGATAATCAATCAAGCCTGGAGCAGGCAGACCTGATTACAAAACATCATGTCATGCATTCTTTTAGGATTCCAAGCAAGTGGAAGACAGCACTAACTGTAAGGGCCATAATCCAATTCAAGGATTCCTGGAACTTCTTTTTAGGTCATTCAGTTGTTCTGCTTACTTTTCTAGACAGTGAACACACAGAAGGCATGAAATGAAGTGTTAACACAAAGATGGCATCAATGAGACCCTTGGGGTTGTTAAAAGAACAAATCAAAAGGAGTGCGGGAGAGACCTGTGGGACTGTGTGTGCCACCTCCAAACGGGCCTGCTCAGCCCTCCCCGGAGAGGAAGGCTGTCCAAGGGCATCCCCATTCCTGCCCCTCCTGCCTCCCTTCATTCTAATGACAGGAAGTTAGGGGGAAGCACACAAAGATACTCGTGAGGAGAAAGGGCTCTTCCAATCCCTCCAATCCCAGTGTTTTACCTCGAGTGCTCAGTGAAAGGGCTGGGGGTGGGTGGGAGAACCAGAAGAAAGAGGGGGGGAAAAATAGATGGTTTGGCCAAGAAAATGAAAATGTAAAGACTTCCCCCACCCCCGGCAACTTTTAACCATAAAATAAAATACAAAACAAAACCACTGGCTGCATTTACCTGAGTTGCAAAAGTAAAGGAAGCAATTTAAACTAGGATGCAGGAGTGGCAGGCAGTGCAGGGAGCCCGTTGCCTCCCCCGGAAGGGTGGCAAGGGCGGAGGATCCATCAAACCTGGCACCTCCAAGCCTGGCAGCGACCGCTCTCCCAATGACGCTGGCCCAGCTGCTTGGCAAGGAGCTGGCTCGAAGGTAGGAGGGAGAGAACTGCAGAGAAGCTGCTGGCATGCCTCTTCCCTTTCTGAGTTGGAATGCTTCTCAGAGCACTTTAAAGGCTGACAGCTAAATTTAATCAGGGTTAAATCACTGAAATGAAGATGATGTTCTTATGCAACAAATGGAAAGCGATTCTGCCAGTGCTTTCCCTACAAGGTAATGAATGTTGCAGGCTCCTAGGAGCAGCTCAGCCATTTGGAAATGTCATGAATTCAGGGGAGGCAGGAAATGTGAATGTCTAGTTCATTGCTAATATTGTCTTCCGGGGATTTCAGGCCTGTAGGTTGAGCAGGCAGGGTTCCACAGCTGGTGCAGTGTAATGACAGGGCCCTCGCCCGCTCCATTCAGTACAAATCCTCAGACATGGCATGCTAATCACATTCTATATTTAAGACAGTTGCTTCTCTAAGGAACTCTGAATGTTTTCTGTAAAGGAACTTGCATGAACCTTACAGCCAGGGACTTGGACCCAATGAACATTGTTTGTTTAGAAAGAGATGGGCAAGCTGATGTGCCAGTTCACTCATTTTAGAAAATTGACAGGTCCAGTTCTGCTTCAGACTGGATTACCACATGATTTACTTTATTTAAAAGAAAACAAATGTTAAATCAACAGTGATAAGCCATGGATGCCCAATATGATATGGTGTGAAGGGCATTTTACCTCTGTAGCTGTCCTTCCAGAAACCTACAACCTAGTCTAACAATGAGAAAAACATCTGATAAACGCATATGGAAAAACACTCTACTAAGCACCAGACCTGTGCTCCTCAAGGTCATCCGAAACAAGGTAAGTCTAAAAAACTGTCACAGCCCAGAGGAGCCTGAAGGGACATAACTAAGTATAATGTGGAATCCTGGATGGAATCCTGGCACAGGAAAGAACATGGAAAACTGAGGAAATCTGCACCAATGTGGGCTGCAGTCTACATGAAAGCATCAGTGTGGCTTCTTCGGTGGTGCACACAAGTCAGAGGTCACGAAGTGGCAAACTGCATGTGGAAGAGATGGAAACCCTCTGTGCTAGCCCCACAACTTCTCTATGAGCCTTAACTATTCTAAAATTAAATGTCTATCAGACAATAAGTAACCAGAGTCGGTTTGGCTTATATGTTTTTGCAAAGCCAATAATTTGAGTTCATTTTAGTTTTCCATTTATGGTTGGTTTCAGCTCCTGTTTGCAGTGTCGTGCTATTATTAGTACTTTACCAAGAGGAAAACTGAAAGAGAAAGATGGACCTGAACAGTTTAGGAGCAACGTGACAAGAAGCGCTTTTCCTCGAGAGAAATGGCTCTCTGCCTGAGCACCCGGCCTGTGGGCCTTGCCCCACTACCATCTGCCAGGGTGCAGGGTAATAAAGGAGTTCCAAGTGTTGCCTTTTTAAGGATTTATGTGTTTCAATAGGGTATTTTGGAGAGGGGAAAAGTGGGCATTCTGGAATGATTTTATAATGGTGGAATTTCCAAGAAAGCGGCAGTTATTTAGGGATAGAGAATGATACCCCAGGTCCTCAAGACCCTTCCTCTCATCAAGCCAATCCCTCCCCAATGGAAGCCAGTCAGTTATTAAGAGGGCAGTGGCCATCAATTAGCATTCCTAAGGTTATGATTCCCCAGAGCCAGCCAGGGATAATGTGACTTCTCATCTCTAGTATATGAGATACAGGTAAGTGCTAGGGTGAATCCCGGAGTGGAGACCAGCCGAGAGATGACCTTTACCTTGCTTTTTGGTCTTTGATAACCTGAGACATTGCTGCCAGCTATCTAACCAAGCTTTGCCGCTGCTGTAATGACAGACTTTGGACTCATAAAGTTCTGAGTTCAAGTTCCTACTTCTAAGTTTGCTATTTCCTGCCTGTGGGGCCCAGGTCAGGCCCCTGAATCTCACTGCTCTTCAAGTTTTCCTCCAGGAAAAAGGCTGATCATAATCTTGTCTAGAAGGATCCCTGAAAGAAATAACTTCCTGGAGTGTATGAGAGCCCCTGGCCCAGTGTCTGCAATGCAGTAGGGGCTGAGTGAATGTTCTTCCTCTCCCCCTTCCTTTCCTTCCTCCCAGAGCCAGGGCAGTGGGGACAGGCACAGTCTGGCAGCTCAGCTCCCTTCACAAACGGTTCTCTCTGTTCTCATGAGATTAGCATTTCTAGTAGGATCAGGAATTCTTCTAATTCATTGATTATTAATCCTGAGGTTTGCAAATAATCTCCTCTGATTTGTGCAGAATCAAGAACTTAATGCTCTTTTAGGGTATACACTTACTTATGATTATTTTGTTGTTTTTCAGTGGAAATGTCCAACTTTATCCCACTAGAAGTTATCTGGGAGGCTCTCTTGCCAGCCAATTAAGGTTAATTGAACCCAGGAGCTATGCAAAGTAGACACTAAAAGAGGATTGTTTAAAACAAGACAGGAACTGTCTGCTCACAGGAGGCCTTGCAGAGGAGGATGTCAATGTATCTCAGGAGAATTGTGGGGCCAACCAAGCCAGAAGCAAGGTGTCTAAGAAGGCTAAGAGTGGTGGGGAGACAGAAGCATAAAACAGAGCAAGGGCCAGGCAGAGTAAACGGGAAAGGTCCTTCACAGAGATGGTCTAGAGGTAAAAAGGCTAGGGAAAGTTCTGATCCACAATCCTTATAGGGAATCTTGATGGCTGCCTATATCCATGGTAAATGTGTTTCTGTTATAATAAGTGAATCCGATTTATCTGCTAGGCCTAACAGTGTGATGTGCCGAATTATACTTTACATCAAACTGATGTAAGAAAGCTTCTGCCTCTCTATAAACCAAACCAGTATGAAAGTTAAATGAGCACACTTATTATTGTTTTTGTTAGTCAAAGTCTGTGTTATAACGGTGATACTTGCTAAGGAGTAATCCACCATTTGAAACCAATGGGATCCTGAGCAATTCCACAGAGATCTTTCTATAATGGACACAAAGGGGTCTTCTCAAATAGTAGGGTGAAAAAATAAAAGACATGAATTGTAATGGTGTTACTACCAAGTGTTGTTTGCTATGTTATTTAATTACTTTATTTTTAATATACTTTTATTAGTTCATGATAGTCTCACATCATAATATAAATCAAGTTGACAGTGACATATATGCCCATAATACTTAGTGCCTCCCCCAGGTCCCTCCTCATCACCCCTTTCCACATACAGGGTACTGAGATTGACATTGGTATTTTCATGTATGTACACAAAGCCAATGGTAGTAATTCCTTCATTGATCCTCACTCTTCCCCCTCCCCTTCCCCTAGACCACCTCCCTGGCTCTACCACCATATGATCCGGCCATACCACTTCTGCATATCTTTCCAAAGGGACTGAGATCAGTGCACTACACTAATATATGCATAATGGGTTAATAGCAGCATAATTCACAGTAGCCAAATTATGGAACCAACCTAGGTATCTATCAACATATGAATGGATTACAAATTTATGGGATATCCACATATGGAATTCTACTCAGCAATAAAGAAGAACAAAAGTGTGCCATTTGCAGGAAAATGGAAAGACCTGGAGAACATTATGTTAAGTTAGAGTAGCCAATCACAGAAAGTGAAGGGTCATATGTTTTCTCTAATATGTGGAAGCTAGGGAATAGTTAATTTATTTTGTGATACTGTGTTCTGCCATGGAGCTACATCCTACATCCCCATTATTTATTTATTTATTTATTTATTTATTTATTTATTTATGTATTTATTTATTTTTTTGCGGTACTGGGGATTGAACTCAGGGGCATTCTACCTCCGAGCTATACCCCCAACCCTATTTTTTATTCTTTATTTTGAAACCGGGTCTCACTAAGTTGCGGAGTGCCTCACTAGGTAGCTGAGACTGGCTGCGAACCCAGATCCTCCGGTCTCAGCCTCCCGAATGCTGGGATTACAAGCGTGCGCCACCACGCCCGGCTCCCCATTTTTTATTATGTTGTTTTTTTGAGGGTAGGAAGTTTATTTTATTTATTTATTTATTTTTCTGCAGTACTGGGGATTGAACCCAGGGGCATATGCCTCTGAGCTACACCCCCAGTACTATTTTTATTCTTTATTTATTTTGAAACAGGGTCTCACTAAGTTGTGAAGGGCCTCACTAAGTACCTGAGGATGGCTGTGAACCCGGATCCTCCAGTTTCGGCCTTCCAAGTACTGGGATTACAAGCATGCACCACCATGCCTGGCTTATTTTATTTATTTTTTAAAAATATACTCGTATTGGTCCCATTCCTTTTTGTTTTGTATTTTGAGGTAGGTTCTTGCTAAGTTGCTCAGGCTGGCCTTAAACTTGCCATCCCCCTTCCTCAGCTTCCCAGGTAGCTGAAATTTAAGGAATGTGCCACCATGCTTAGCTCTTTGCTATATTATTTTAGATTTTTTTTGAGGGAGGAGGGTGACACATATTGAACCTAGGGGCCTAGTGCATGCTAAGCACACATTCTACTTCTGAACTCTAGCCTCAGGCCTTTTGAAAACTTTTTTTTTTTTTGGTACTGGGGATTGAACTCGGGGGGCATTCTACCTCTGAGCTATACCCCCAGCCCTATTTTTTTTATTCTTTATTTTGAAACCGAGTCTCACTAAGTTGCGGAGTGCCTCACTAGGTAGCTGAGGCTGGCCTCAAACCCGGATCCTCTGGTCTCAGCCTCCCGAATGCTGGGATTACAAGTGTGCGCCACCACACCCGGCTCCTTTTGAAAACTTTTAAAGAAAACAGGTATACATGTTTATGATGAAATTTTTTTTTCAGTACTGGGGATTGAATCCAGGGGCATTCTACCTCCGAGCTACACCCCCAGCCCTATTTTTTATTCTTTATTTTGAAACAGGGTCTCACTAAGTTGTAGATGGCCTCACTAAGTAGCTGAGGCTGACCTCGAACCTGGATCCTCCGGTCTCAGCCTCCCAAATACTGAGATTACAAACTACAAACTTGTGCCACTATGCCCAGCCCAAAGAGAATTTTTGAAAGTGAGGGCCAGCTAAATAAATAAATACTACCTATGATCTTCTTTACCAAGGATAATGCTATTGATATTACTATTTTATTTTCTTTCAAAATTATGTTTACATCTTCAATATAAAAGCATAATAGAAAATGAGGAAAACAGAAAAAAAGGAAGAAGAAAAGCACTCTTCTTAACCCCTATCAGAATTTTGGTATAATTTTCCCTCAGGTTCTTTCCCGTCTCGAATGATAGTCCTTCTATAAACATGGTGTTATGGTTGGACCTGAAATGTCCCCCGAAAGCCCATGTGCTAAGCCTGCGGGACTCTGGGGAGGTGGTGAAACCTTTAGAGGTGGGCTGAGTTGGAGGAAACAGGTTACTGGGGACAAGCCTTTGGCGGAGATATTTGTTCCCGGCTGGGCCCTTCCTCTCCTGTTCCTTCCCTCCCTCTTTGCTTCCCAGTCTCCAGGAAGTAAGCAGCTCCCGTTGGTCATGTGTTCCCTACCTTGATGTTCTGCCTCACCCCAGGTCCCTAGCGATGGGGCCAAGTGACCATGGACTGAAGCCTCTGAAACCATGAGACAAAATAAATCTTTCCTCCTTTAGGTTATTTTTCTCAAGTACTTTGTCACAGCAATAGAAAGCCGATACACATAGTTGCAAACAAACTATAAATACAACTTAGTATTAGGACACTGTGTGTGTGTGTGTGTGTGTGTGTGTGTGTGTGTGTGTGTGTGTGGTATTGGGGATGAAACCCAGAGATGTTCCTCTGAGCCACATCTCTGGCCCTTTTTATTTTTTACTTTTTATTTTGTCATAGGATCTTGCTCAGTTAGCCGGATTGGCCTTGAACTGGTGATCCTCCTGTCTCAGCCAGGTGCTGCAGTTACAGGTGTGTACTACTGTGCCTGGCTGAGTATTAGGACACTTTCATCTGACATTGCCATCAGGTATTTTCAGCTTTACAAGTGGCTTCTTTAAAAACCTTCATTTCTAGCCTCAGGCTAATATCACATAGACTAGTTATATTATGACTTAAACTATTCCCTTATTGTTGGGATTTAGATTTTGGCATTAGAAATAACTATGTGTTAACAGTTCTGTGATAAGAAATTTTATTTAAGATCTTGGAAGTGGTATGGTTTTGCTGTCTCAAGCTATTTCTATTTACATAAGAGATATTTATTGAGTACCAGATATATGCAGATACCTAAAGGAATGAGGTATAGACCCTGCACTTGGGAGATTATAGTCAGCGAGTGGGGATAGATGCTTACATGAGGTATTCTGATTCAGCTTGAGAAGTACTATAATAGAAGCCAGTGTCAGGTCCTCTGAGCTCATGGACAAACGTCATCTGCCCGCACTTGGCATTTAGTAAGTGCCCAACAACAAAATGATGACAATAATGGTGACTGTGGTCATCAAATTTTTGAGAGAGTCATTTAAGTCTGGTTTCCATGATTCACATTTATAGGAAATAAAATCAAGAGAGCAACAAAAAGTTCTCCATGAATTATAACAATCAGCGACACCTCATGTATGGCTAGGCCATGGCAGCAAATAGCAAGGACTATCAGGTTCCTTCTAATCACGAAGACAAAGTTCCTCACAGAACAGAGACTCCTTCCTCAGCAATGTTCTAACGGCATGATGGCATCCTAGCTGAAATGCTGTCAGATCAAATGACTTTGCTTTTCCAATCATGACATGGGTCAGAGAGAGAGCTATTTTCAGATAAGAGATAAATCAGTTTAGCTCTACTTCTATAAGCAGGCAAAGGAACTCTAAAATTTTCCATAGGTAGGATTTTTTGGCATCTAATTCCTAATTTCCACCATAGCCTTTAGCAGCCAGGGCCACAGACCTGAACAATGGTTAATGTTTAAAAAGGTACAGTGTGTTCTGGTTAAGAACCCTGATTGTTTCCTCTTCCTGATGGTGCTGCTGTGATCGTGGGACTCAAGAGCAGGCTTTCCATTAGATGAGAACACATGAGAAACGATGCTCAAGTTATAATAAATATGAGATTAAAGACGTTTAGAGATAAGAAAGTTGCAGCCTCCAGGAAAAAAACTGGAGTTGGCTTGGACTTCTGTGGGAGGGAATGTGTTCACTGCCGTTTTGTGGAAATAACCACAACCACTGAAATATGTGTAAGGATTTCAGACAGGAAATGAAGGAAGCGCTGCATTAAACTGAAAGTGCAGTGGGATTTAAATAAGCTGAGTACAGACTCTCCGTGGGGATTTGATCAGGGCACTGCTGGCATGGGCTTGCCCTCTCATCTGCAGTAGTGGGAAGCCTTACATGGTCTGCCTATCAAATCCAGAACACAAAGTGCATTCATGCTCAGCTACCCTCTTTCCTCTTCTATTAATCCCATTTCTCATTAATCCCCTGTCCGATGTTCTGTGCAAACCAGCTCAAAGCATCTACTGACATTTCCCGTAAATGATATATTCAGTCTTCTTCCTACCAATCCAATTAGTTCTACTTCCTTCAAACCTTACTGAAAACCCAACTTATCTGAGAAGCTCTGCCTGATGACCTAGTCATCTCTTGTCATTACAAACCCGCAGCAGTTGTTTATCGGTGGATACGCCCACTGTGACGGGGTGTTTACTTGTGTGTGCTGTTGGGCTTAGTGCTGGGGCCTCACCGATGAGTAAGCCCGGTCCCTGCCCTCATGGAGGTCACAGTTCACGTGAAAAACACATCCTAATAAAATGTGAGGATAAGGGCAGTGAACTCGTCCTCTGGGGGTCAGAAGGCTCTTCTAAGGAGCTGATGCTACAGTCGAGTTTTCTGGGAAGAGTAGAGGTTGGGCAGGAAGAGGAAGGTGGGGCAGAGATGGCACGTGATAGGTGGCATATGCCAGGAACAGATGGGCTGGGCCCTGGTGCCAGGTTGTGCTTGGGTGTGTGAGTGACCTTCATTTGATGAGAACTTCTCTGAGTTTGGGTTCTGTTCCTATGACTGAATTACAAGATCTTTCAGGGACCATGTTTTCTACTTATGTTGCCTTCTTCTCCATGAGTCGGTTGTAGTTCCCAGGGGTTTTGTAAAGACTGTGTTCCATCATCCTGGGAAATGCATTGTCCACTCACTGACCACTTCTTGGACACACTGCCCACAGGCACTAACAAGACTCTGTGCAGCCAGGGAGAGATGGGCCCTGCGCTCAGCTGTGAGCCTTTTACCAGGGTCAGGATGGACCCAGGATAACATGCCAGTCCTACGTGGAGGAACCATCTAAACCACTCACTCAGGAATGCCACAAGTCTTTCTGCTATTTCATATTCTTAGCCTTTGTTGTAATAATCATTTTTTTTTTCAGTACTGGGGAGATTGAACTCAGGGGCATTCTACCTCTGAGCTATACCCCCAGCCCTATTTTTTATTCTTTATTTTGAAACAGGGTCTCACTAAGTTGCGGAGTGCCTCACTAGGTAGCTGAGGCTGGCCGCATCATCCTCCTGTCTCAGCCTTCCAAATGCTGGGATTACAAGCGTGCGCTACCATGCCCGGCTCGTAATAATCATTTTTTTTTTGCACGAGTGTGGTACTGGGTATTGAAGTCAGGGGTGCTCTTCCTCTGAGCAGCATCCCCAGCCCTTTTTATTATCTATTTTGAAACAAGGTCTCACTAGCTTACTATTCACTGCCCTCGAATCTGTTTCAGCCTCTCAAGTACTGAGATTACAGTCCTGTGCCACCGCACACTGCTTCGTGGTAATAATTTAAATTTTACTAACAACAACAACAACAAAAAACCTCTGCACCAATATTTCTATTCAGATTTCACTGGGCAATTAAAAAAATGTCACTAAGCAAGTATGAGAATGGAAGTTCTATAGAAGCAGAAAGTAGCTGTTTTTTAAACTAAGATCTTAAAATTGATGTGGTTGTTACTCAGTGGTTAGTGAGTCACTGTACTTCCCCCATTCATCTTAATTTAAAGGAGGAAGTATTTAGTGGGCAACAGGCCAGTGCCTTCTGCCCCTCTGAGAGCTTTGTGGAGTCTCCGTGCTTCACAGTGAGGAGGCCAGCCTCCGGAGATTGAGGTCAAGGGTGAGTATGTGTACACTGTTTCTGGTCCCATATTTGGCCCCTAGGTAAACAGACCTCCACATTCCAAGGCTGCCAAATTGCCATCTTTCATGCCTGGTTACATCTCAACCCCCCCCCCCAACCCCATCACCGGGGGTTGGTTGGAGGGGAAAAGGGAGGACAGAGAGAACAACAATGACAGTGCAGCCTCAAACAAAAAAGGACACAAAAAAGCATGAAACAAGTTTTGCAGAGCAAGTTCTGCAGGCTCCACTACTCCCAAGCAGTCATTTCAAGGTTATGGGTTTAAAATGACAAAGAGAACAGCTTTCCACCTGTGCCCTCCTTAATGGAAACAGCCAGGATAGAGGCTCCTCTGGAAAGAAAGGAAAATCCTGGGGCATGGAGCCATGAGCCAAGACATGTAGGGAATTTTGTTTGAACCCAAAGTTTTTACAACTACCAAATAAGAGACATGAAAGCTGGGCTTCATGGTACATGCCTGTCATCCCAGTACTTGGGAGGCTAAGATAGGAGGATCACAGGTTTGAGGCCAGCCTCAGCAACTTAGTGAGGCCCTATTTCAAAATGAGAAATAAAATAAGTCTGGGGATGTAGCTCAAAGGTAGAATGCTCCTGGGTTCAATCCCTAGTAACACACACACACACACACACACACACACACACACACACACACACACACACGAAACTTCAAATAATGCAAAGAAAGATCTGTAGAGTCATTGAAGGGAATTAGAGGTGAGAGTTAGAAAGGGCAGGAGGGGGGGCTGGGGAAAGAAAGTTCAAATACTACTATGGCAAGATGTGAATATATTATTACCAATCTCACTATCTTGCGTGGGGAGGGAGGAAGGAGAAGTGGGGTAGGATGGGGAGGAGAATACACAAAGAGCTGTGTGCATGTATGTTTTTAAGGCATGGAACTTCACTATGATGTATAATTGCAGTGCACCAATAAATTATGCAAAAAGAAAGACATGGGAGCTTTGTTGCTGATTATCCAAAGGAAGGAACTAAAAATAACATTTTATTGGGAAAATGAAACTAATGACATGTTTTAATTTTCCCAACTAGAATTTCCAAACACTGGAGGCATCCTAATGCACAAATGCTCCCTGATAAGATGGTGAAATAAAAGCCATTTACACCCAAGGCCATATCACAGAGGCTGAAGAAAGGGCAAGCAGGATTTCCTTTAAACTTCACAGTACAGCAATCAGTGGAGCAATCCATTTCAAACATTTTAGAACTTGGATGCAAATACTTTGGAAAAGTAAAAAGTACTTCCTGAGCGATTTGTACTCCAAGTCTGTGTCCTTATTAGCCTGTTATTAATGCTGAACTCAGAAGGTAGCCGTAATGATGACATGCAAGAAAACTCAAGTCCTCACACAGTAGACGCGCTTTCTTCTTCCATGGTGCTGACTCCTTGTCCTGACTGGCTTGGCAGCTGATTACATAACCCACTGGGATTTCCTTGATCATGTTTTCTCTCCTAGCAGCATATTGAACTCACTAAGGACAGAAACCTTGTCTCCTAGCTGTTCTTCCTTTGGAGAATCTCACACAGTAGGCAGACAGTAGCAGGTGCTCCATGGACCGATGGTGTTTCTATGCCCAAACAAACTGCTTTACTCTCTCCCGAGTTTTCCTCCCTCTTAGTCACACACAAAGGACATTGGGAAAACATGAAATGCTTTTCCAGGCCTCCTTGCCTTTTCCTACCTTTGAAGTCAGAAGGCCAACAGGAATGGGACCAGGAGCAAAGAAGGTATTTCTCAGGCTAGGTTGGGATAAAGGATAATGCCTGAATTTTTCAACCATGGCAGGATTCCTGGAGATATTATGAGTTTCAATCGTTTTTGAAGTATGCTCCCAGCAAAATATAAATTCAAAGCAATTATCTGGCCAAGAGTGTACTTTACAGATAACCTAATAGTTTTATTGAACACAGTTCCCTAATCTATTGCAAAATATAAAATACCTGCTTACACAGGCCTTATTGATACTATCAACCATCAGGCAGGGAACATGTGTGAGGAGACATGAATTTCTATGAACTTCTACAAGTAAAGTCTATAGAAAGATAAAGGACAGTCCAGATTACCCAGTCTTACTTATTTTTTCTGTGTGTGTGTGTGGGGGGGGGGGAGTGTATGTGTGTGTGGTACTGGGAATTGAATCCTCTGAAAAGTCTACCTCTGAGCTATAACCTAGCCCTATTTTATTTTTTATTTTGAAACAGGCTCTCACCAAGTTGCTGAGGGCCTCGCTAAGTTGCTGAGGCTGGCCTTGAACCTGATCTTCCTATCTCAGCCTTTCAAATAGTGGTATTACAGGCCTGCACCCCCATGTCCACCTACCCATTCTCATTTCAGAGAAGAGCAAGCTAAAGCTAAAGGAATACTTATCTGTCCACCCAAGTGCAAAAGCCTAGTTAGAGGCTGAGCCATCTTGATGAACCTACATCTAATGATTTCTATTCTGATTTGTTTTTTAAGTGTTTATTAAATGCCTGTTACATACTTAGTGGGTTTGAGATACAAAGATAAGTATGACATGGTCCTCACACTTAGGGAGCATCTATTCTAACAGGGAATGAGAAAAGGGGAAAAGTTACCTACACGTCAATGTAGGGTGATGGATGAAAGGGCCTAAGGAGAGCCAGGACCAGAGCAAGGAGAGTAAGGTGCCCACATTGGGTCCAAAATTTAAAGGGACACCAAAAACTGAGCCATCGAGAAAAAGGATACTATCCTGTTAAGACAGTGTCAGCTTTACTGAGATTTTCCTTCAGGCCCAGGCTCTGATATGACTCAGCAAGACACTATGACCCACCCTGCCTTTGTCTAACATGTTAATATTTTGTTCAGCATGGATGTTTTCCCCATGACTTTTGAGTGCTTAAAGCACTGTCTTATTCTTTATCTTGATTACTGAGTTTTTGACTTTTCCCCCAAATTTTGCTCCTTAGGCAAAGGCCTCACTCTTGTCTCCAGAACCTAACATAGGTAGAGGTGGGAATAGAAGAAAAGGGGTGCCCTGTGTATGTGTCCAGTGTAGAAACTCAAAGTTTTCAGGTTCTGCTTCCAAGAGTGCTCCAGAGCGGCTCTGCATTCACCAGTTTTGTTGAATAACATTTTGGGTAAGGATTTGCTGTATTCCTTGCCTGGGAGAAGGAGGTTCTCAAGTTAAAAAAAAAAAAAAAAGTTAATGAAAAGTTCTTACCATCATGAGAAAAAAATAAGTTGAAATATATTATAAGGCCCATCTCATGCAGCCTGGGGCTCACAGATGGGGGCTGGGAGGACAGAGTGAATAGATGAAGCAGGCGAGGTCTAAGGGTCTGAAGAGGTAGATGAGGTGCCGACTGTCCCAGCAGCAATACTGAGTTTCAGAGCTCCAGCTGTTTGCTTCCCTCTAAGCCTCCTCTGTTGAGCTGTCAGAAAGCTCACTCGACAGACATGCCAGGTCATTTTACTGGACCGAAGGACTGGTATCCCCCCTTTGTCCATCACAGAGGACACACACAAAAAAAGATAATTTAAAAGATTTTTGCCGGGCGTGGTGGCGCACACTTGTAATCCCAGCATTCGGGAGGCTGAGACCGGAGGATCCGGGTTCGCGGCCAGCCTCAGCTACCTAGTGAGGCACTCCGCAACTTAGTGAGACTCGGTTTCAAAATAAAGAATAAAAAAATAGGGCTGGGGGTATAGCTCAGAGGTAGAATGCCCCTGAGTTCAATCCCCAGTACCGCAAAAAAAAAAAAAAAATTTAACTATCACATTAGATGAATGTTTAACAAATGGGGAAGGTAAAGGCAAAGCCAGAGAAAGAAAATATCTTAGAAATAATTTATTACAATTGAATTAATCCAATCAGACATTTCAGGGGACTGTCACATTGCACAACTCCAGGGGGTGACTTCTCATCATAGTCTGTGTATAAGGCACCTCTTTGGAGTCATGGAATGTACAACCAATTGATAACATAGGGAAGCAGCAGTTTATGACAATCCCCTGAGTACTTGCAGCAGCAAATAAGAGCTTGGATCCACTTTTGCCCAATCCACTAACCCTAAATCAAACCATTAGGATTGTTTAGCTTTAGTGAGCTGGCTTCTCAGATTTGGGACATTTTCTCTAGAGAGAGTGTTCAATAATTTTCTAGGGAGGAGACATCTTCATCCCTAGCATCCCTGTCCTTGTTAGGGAGGGGAAGAAGATGTGCTAGTGCACTGACAAGTGATTAAGGTGACAGCGGAATTTGGAACAAAGCTGAAAAGTAAAGTCTGCTAGTAAAGATTTCAAGATCAGACTCAAACATAACACATGAGTTAGGCCATGTACAGAACACATCAAGTAAGACCATGCTTTATAAAGAAGATGCGCAATTTTACTCTCACATGAGATGTGTCATGGCATTTCTGAAAGGTTACTTGGAGGGAGTGGGATGTGCTCAAAGTTTAAATTATGTACACATCAAAAAATTTATCCCAGGCATGATGGCACATCCCTGTAATCCCACTACTTGGGAGGCCAACACAGGAAGATTGCTGATTCATGGCCAGCCTCAGGAAATTAGCAAGGCCCTAGCAACTTAGTGACACCCTGTTTCAAAAAAATAGGGTTAGGGGTATAGCTCAGAAGTAGAACTCCCCTGGATTCCATCCCCAGTACCCAAAAATACACATACACACACACGCGCGCGCACACACACACACACACACACACGCACGCATTAAAACAAGTTTTAAAGCCATGTATAGAACGACTCTGCCAAAAATACATGTGACTGCAGGAAAAAGAATGGCAGAGGAGGAATTGTGCTTGGAGACTTGGTCAACATGTCTTTGATATTAAAGCCTAAAGCCTGAATGATATAAATGAATGGCTGGTTTAAACAGTGAAGTCATGTCTACTTTACTCCAGAACTCTCAGGATGCTGAGAAGGATGAAGACGAAAGAGAAGGATAACCACAAACTCCAATGTGATGCAGCCTCATGAAAAAGATTTTCAAGGACGAGACACTGGTGATTCATGCCAACTGTTGCCAGTTGGTCATGTGAGATGAGACCGAAGGTTGTTCATTGGCTGAGGGAGCTCAGAGGTCATTGTGAACTCTGCAAAAATGGTTGTGATAGAGTGTAGAATGGGAGGAGTTGGGAACAGCAAATAAAACTACACAACTCTTTTCTAGAGGTTTGCCACAAAGAGAAGAGAAATGAATCTGTAGTTAAAAGTAGAAATGGGGCCAAGAGAAGGGTCCTATCTATTATTATTATTATTATTATTATTATTATTATTATTATTATTTGCAGTACTAGGGATTGAACCCAGGGGCATTATACCTCCAAGCTACATCCCCAGCCCTATTTTTTATTCTTTATTTTGAAACAGGGCCTCACTAAGTTGAGGAGGACCTCACTAAGTAGTTGAGGCTGGTCACGAACTGGGATCCTCCGGTCTCAGCCTCCCAAGTACTGGGATTACAAGCGTGCACCACGTGCACCACCATGCCCAGCTTCTATTCATTTTTAAACATGGAAAAAGTAAGAGATGTTTATATGCTGATGAGAATGATCCACAGGAAAGAGAGGGAAAAATTGATGGTGCAGAGAAAAGAAGTGACTTGGAACAAAGTGCTTGGGTAGGCCAGGAGACTGGGCTCCACGCCAGAGAGAAGGCAGTGCTTCTACCTCTGGGAAAGGAAAAAGGGCTCACGGCTGCAGAATCCGGAAGGTGGGCAGGAGTGGAGGTGGGGATAGTGGAGACTTCCATTGACGTCAATGTTCTCACAGAAATAGGAAGCAACGCCATCAGCTGAGAGTGGGAAGCCCAAAAGAGTGGAAGAGTGGAGACTAGGGAGATATTATAGGGCTCCTGGGAAGTGGGAAAACTGGACAGATATCATTTAAGAACAAAGAAAGAAGGAAAGAAAAATAAGCATGTATGTGGCAGAACAGCATCTGGGAATTTTTCTTAAGACAATGATTAAGGAACTTCTGTTCACTGGGAGGATTTTTTTTGTAAGAGCAAGAAGTTAGAAACAATTGCTTATATTAACAACTCATTCATCAGTGCAGCCTTTCCGATGTGTTTAATGTATACATCGATATAAAAAAATTGGGGGGGGGTACTAGAGATTAAACCCAGGGGCATTCTACCTCTGAGCTACACCCCCCAGCCCTATCTTTTTTTTTTTAATTTTGAAAAAGGGTCTTACTGAGTTGCTGAGGCTACCCTAAACCTGCAATCCTCCTGTCTCAGCCTCCCAAGTACTGGGATTACAAGCATGCACTACCATGCCCAGCTCAAAAACTATTGATCATACATTTAGAAGCAAAAGAAAATCACCCTATTTGTAAAAAGAAAATATTTATATATCTGTAATAGCTATATATTTAAAATTGGGAATCTTTGCCAGGATAGATTATGGTTTGTACCTTCTTTCTGCTGACTCGATTTTTAAATTTTTTTTTAAATAATAAGCAGAATGAGAAATTTTTAATGAGAAAACACTAAAAGTCTTCAACATGTCCCATGTGCTGTGTGTCCCCTTAAGGTTTTGGTGACACTCAGATGGCTCACCCTTCTCTGAGCTCCAGTAAAGCCAAAGTATCCCTGATAATGTCACTGTGTAGTGGCATCAAAATCAGCCAGCCCTTTACCACTAAAACCATCCTGGCAAAAATAATTCCATATTTTATTTGTGGAACAAATTATTTAAAAATACATTAGCATATCAAGTTTATGTGTGTAGGAACAACTCAAAGGGTGGTTCATTAGCATGTGACGTGACTAAATGGAAGTCAACTCCTTAAGTTTGATTACTTAGCATATGGAGTAGACGTACATGAATCAATACCTGAGGGTAGTTGATTAGCATGAAGAAGTGTTAGAAATAAAATGCTTTGTGTTTGGAATTGTGAGTTGGCAGTGGTGAGACACTCAGTGTGCTCTTGTGGGTAAGATCGATTGGTTAAGTCCAACAGCCCATGCCCACTCAGGTCTGGGTTGTCTTAGGCCTGGGTCCCTTCACTCCATGGAGTTTCCTCTGGCTTGATCCAACTCAAATGTTGCCTACAAACCTGTCTGTGATCATGATCAAGTCGGCTTCTGACTGTCTCTGCTGTAAGGTGTTGGTTGGCACACATGGTGGGAGAAGAAGGTGTCCAGAGCCACGCTGTGTGCCTGTCTGTGCCCACCTACCTGCTAACGTGCATTCATATGTTCCACCGATTTGTTCTGAGACTTGCATGGATTGTGTTATACTCAACTGGTTTGAGTCAAATCGCATTCACTGGTGCATTAGAGGAAACGACTGGAATTTTCCAGAAAGAATCTCATAATTGTCTGTTGGCCAGACTGGTTTAGGTCATTTGCTGCAGGTAAAAACAATAATATTCTTGGATAAATATATGGACCTTGTCTCAGTAGTATATAAAATGGATGTATGGTTGTAGAGAATTGTGTTTCTTTTATTGATCTGCTGTATATAATTTAAATCGTGTGCT
The DNA here is from genome assembly GCA_004027655.1 of Graphiurus murinus. Classification (NCBI taxonomy): domain Eukaryota; kingdom Metazoa; phylum Chordata; class Mammalia; order Rodentia; family Gliridae; genus Graphiurus; species Graphiurus murinus. Next base: position 6,634 of record PVLC010019867.1, on the reverse strand, counting down.
GCTCTGACATAGCTTTAAGACAGCCCTCTGGCCTCTCATAACCAAATTGATGACCAATGTCCCTGCTGTATAGACTCTGGCACTGCCCCTTCACCAGGGCATTCTGCGTGTTCTATCGGGGGCCATCTGCCTTGTTTCCACAGTATGCCACTTTCCTTTGAAACGGCTTCTCCAGAATTCAAATTTCTAGCACTAGGTTGGCATTTTTCTGATTCACTTGCAACTTATGCACTATTAATGTGTGGATTACAATGGATAACTTTAGAGGTTAAAGAGGATTCATGGGGACAGATATCTGAGTAAGCAGTAGAAACATGACCTAGAATAAACTCATGACTTGATATTGCATAAACGTGTTTTATAATCTATTTAACAGCAAACTTGATACTTCCTGAATATAGTGACCATAACACACCCTTTTGTATTAGAAAAGAGAAAAAGTCACATTTTTCTTCCTGTTCAGAATCAAGGAAATTATTAAACTGAGAAACTCTGATTACCTCCAGTATTATGCTTTTGGGCTATTCTTTTCACTTTATATATTTTTTTTCTTTCATTTTCATGTTCAGGGTTAGAGCAAAAGTAACTTTCATGGTTGGGATGGTGGCATTTCACCTTCAGTTTATTATTTTAAGTATACTTGCCTGACTCTGATTAGAAATGGAAGTGGACATCACCAATGATGAGACAAATTAACATTCTATATCCTCTGAAACACCTCAAGAGGAACTCAGCACTGATTCTCTGATATTCCTGGCCAAATGCACTTATCAATCATAAGGAAACTTCACACAAACCCAGACTGAGGGAAGATCCTACAAAATAACTGGCAGGATCAAAGACATTGAGGTCATGAAAGTCAAAGAAAGATTGAGGAATCATTTCAGATTTAAGAGACATCAAACGTAAATGCAACACATGATCTTGGATTGGATCCGGAAATAGAAGAAAAAATTTTTTTCTGTATATGTTGGAACAGTAGGTGAACTTAAATGGGATGAGTGGATTCAATGGTGACATTAGATGGTGAGACTATATAAATGTCAACTTTCTGCCTTTGATAGCTGAACTGTGGTTGTATAGGAGAATGTCCTTGTATTGTAGGAAATTCATACTGACATTTCTAGCAGGTCTGGAGAGTCATGTCTCCAACTTTCAATTGTTTCAGGAAGACAAAAAGATAGATGATAGACATATAATGATAGAGCAAACATGACAAAATGTTAGTAATTGGGGAACTTGGGTAAGAGGTGTATGGTAGTTCTTTATATTTTTAATCTTTTCTCCATGCTTGAAATTATTTCAAAATAAAAAGTGAAAAAGAGAGAACTGTTAAGTGCATCTTAAAGCAAAAGTCATTTTACTACTAAAATGAGAATCTCCATAAAAACAAATGACAAATATCCATGTCTATAGATAGTAGACATACATATATGCATATGACATTGGTAAGGAGATAATAGAGATAATTATATCTTATGAAAGCATATGCATATAATTGTCTGAGACCCTACAGATTTGCTGAACTAGAATATGGCTGAGCTCCTGGAAGCTCCAGAGATGATTCTGGAACAAAGCCAGCATGGCAGCCTGCCCTCTGGACCAGTGCCCTGGGTCCTGGAGCTCTGGGGCAGGTATGGGAAGGAGGAATTTTGCCTCTCTTCCTATTCTCCTCTCACATTCCATGCCCACTGTCTACTATCTTCTCTCTCTTGTTGCTTCACACCAGATACCTGAAAATGACTCACTTCCTGAACTGTGTTCCTCAAAGTACTAAGGTGTTCCCAGAAAAGAAATGACAACAAACAGAAACAAAACCCATCTGGTTCTTGGGTCAAATACATCTGTGTAATGTTCCAGATGGTAGCCCTTTGGGGGGAGTTTATATTATAAAGGGCTCTGAAGTTGACCGTTTCATTTGGCTTATTCAATACTTTGCAAACATTTTTAGCCTTGGAACATTTTTCCCATTTAACTGCTGTCACATAGCACCTGGTGACACTTGTGCTGTCTGGGGCTACTTTCCCTGGAAGGCTGCACCAACCATTTAGGATGGTAGAGGGAAACACGCAAGGGTCCTCAGGCCCATTTGTGGCTTGGTTAGGCCTGGCTCAGGTCCTTGTTAACCTCATGGCTCTGCCTTTCGTGTGCCAACCACATAGTGACTGTCCTGGTGAGATTTCAAGACGCTGTGAACAAGGCCTGGGTCTAAGGCTGCACCCTTTCCAGACAGGGGAAGAAAGTATTTCTATTGCACCCACTTTGGCCAAACTACCCCTAAGCCACCCAACATATCAAGGGAAACAGAAGGGCCCCATTGGCCTGGACCTATCTGGGATCATCTCGATGGCTTCTAGGGCCCGTTTCATACATGATGGCTGCACCCTGGGAAGGAGGTGGTTGGCAGAATGTCCTCCACATGGTGCAGCCAAAGCCAGAAGAGCATAGCACCATTTTCTACCTCTGGCTACCTGTCCTAGTGGGAGGAAGGGGTCCCCTGAGGAGAGTTCCCCTCCTTTCCTGGGTGTACAAGGTGTACAAGGACAGAGGCACAAGCAGAGCCCTGAGCAAAGTATAAGAAGACCAATACACAGCCTGATTTGGCACATGCCTGTCATCTCAGTGCTTGGCAGACTGAGGCAGGAGGATCACAGGTTCAAGGCCAGCCTCAGCAACTTAGCGAGATGCTGTTTCAAAATTTAAAAAAAAAGTTAAAAATGCTGGAGGTGTTAGGATGTGGCTCAGAGATAGAATGTCCCTAGGTCCAATCCCCAGCATAAACAAACACACAAAAAAACCAATATACTGGGCTGGGGGTGTAGCTCAGTAGTAGAGCACTTGCCTAAGCATACATGAGACTTGTGGGTTCCATCGGAGGAGGAAGAAGAGAAGGAGGAGAAGATGACAGAGAGGACTATGATGGCCAATATACCGAGTTGCCTGTTGCTTTTTCTTTTTCCTTGTTTTAATTATCATGCTTTCTCACAGTTGGATTTCTCCTTTTCTTCAGCCCCACCCAGACTTGCTGTAAGCCTTGGCTCTGAGTACACAGGTTACTGTTGACCTACATTCACGACTCTTCTGAAAGGAGCAAAGATTGCTCACCAGGTTCCCTCACTGGAATTTGAACGCCAAAGGTTATTTTCTTTAAGCTTTAACCTCTACCTTTTGCCTCATAATTCTGTAGTAATATCCTCTCAATAGGTCCTCACATAGTGCTGAGAACCGAACCACGTACCCTTATGACACCTGCCGTCATTTCTAAAGAGCGCTGGTGAACTCCAATACCTGTAGCTTGGCAGGGGCCCCTACTCTGTGACCCAGAGAACCCAACTCTGGCCTAACACTGGAGCTTCAGGTTGACATAATATGAACAGTGAACAGAAACGATTGTGAGTCACGAATCCTCTCTTTGCCTGTGAAAGCATTAATGGCAGTGACTTAAGTATAATGCTTCCATGTGACCACAGCTGGCCTTGAAGGAAGCCACTGGTCATTCACTACCCAAAGTAGAGGTGAGGCTCTGGAGCTCAGGTCTGCTTACTGAGAAGCTCCAGAAAGTGCCAGACTCCTTCCTTCTCTTTGTTTTTCCTTTCTTTCCTTTCTCCAAGGCACTGCCTCGGAGGAAAACATCCAGAACATTCCTGCCAACCAGGGTAACTAGTTATTCTCTACAGCTACTCTCTCTCCCATTCCTCTTTTTATCAACTCCTTGTCATTAGGTTATTGCCTAGTGACTATATCTCATATAGTCACTTATCAAATGATAAGTAACTATATGAGAAGCTGTATTATCTCTTACACACATACACACTCACTTCTTTTTTGGGGGGGGGTGTGGTGCTAGGGATTGAACCCAGGAACATTCTACTCTGAGTCACACCCCAGCCCTATTTAATTTGTTATTTTGAAAGATTAAAGTTACTGTGCACTGGCTCTTTGAACCTGTGATTCTCCTGTCTCAGCCTCCCAAGTACGGGGATTACAGAAGTGCACCATTGCACTTGACTTTTAAGAGTTTTATGAGGCTCAAAATTGTTCACTCATCATAGACTTGTGAATCTCATCTGGTCCTAGAGTTCCTTTTACATTTACCAGTTCATAAGATGTAAAGCACAGGCTTGCAGAGTCTCAGGGTAGATGATCATACATGTTCTACCCTCTATTCTAAGCTAGAATTTTCTTGAGAGAAGCTAATCTAGCTTCCCTTAAACCATCTCCAGGACAAGCTACCTTGGCCTCTAAAGGAGGTCCATTTTGCTTTCAGATAATACATTTTCTACCATCCTTCTGCCTTCTGAAATACTAGTTTTAAATGTCCAGAGTTTTTATAAGGCAGCCTTTCCAATACTTAGGTCTGTTATTTTGTATAGGGAAATTTTACAGGTGAGCAGGTGGGCTTGCTCCCAGCCAGGGGATGCAAGATACCTCCTTGTATCTAAGTGGCCACGTTCCCCGTGTCCTGTCCTGCTCCATCTGCAGGCTGTTGTCTATGGGGAGACGCAGCACAAATGTTTGCCATACTAGGGATGATGGCAACTAAATTCCTTAGTGAGATTCTTTCAAGAATTTGCTCTGGAAAAAGGAGGAGAGGTCAGTGAGATAACATTAGCAAAGCAGAGACAAAAAAAAAAAAAAAAAAGCCAAGTCATGTTAGTGATGGAACACTAGGATAGGAGTCCTACTGCTGAGGGTATAGTAAAAAAAAACAGATTAACTATCCTTTTGATGAACTTTGCAGTAATTTCAAGTGACCTTCTACACTGAATCTCAGGTCTAGGGCCATGGTCCCCCACTCTTCCAACCCTTGGGCCACCGTTCCCCACTCTTCCAACCCTTTTTCCCATTCCTTTTCTTGTATTTCCACAATCAAGGGCTTGCCTCCCTGGTGTTTGCATATATAATCCTAAACTTCCCGCTGTACCTGAAATAAACCAAATGAGCCCCACATCTTTGAACCCACAGGAACCTAGCTAATAGTTCTCACTGTCTCCGAAGGCCTCCAATACTTAAGGCTAGTATGAGGTGGCTTCCAGGGTTTTTGCTCTACCTCCCACTCTCTCCCATGGCCCATATCCAAATTTCTGTCTCACCCCTTTACCCCCAATAATTAGCATCACTAGTGATGAAGGCTAATGACAACCCAAACTAAGTACTGTTCTCTGCATTTGCCAGCAGAACACTGTTAGGAAGTCAAACACATACCTTTCCACTTTGCGAAGGATCAAAGTAGAGGCTTTTCTGCCTGATCAGCCTCATGGATCCCAAGGATCACCAGAACCACTTGTGAAAATGGGTGATTGTCAGCGTGCTGTTGGAGGAAGTATGACTGGTCGTCTGTGAATCTCCTCCCTAGCCTCCTTCTCTGGATGAGATAAGCAAAAGTCTTGGCTCTCATTTCAAGGTGCCAAGGTAGTACTGGGAAAAGAAAAGAAAGTTTTAAACTCCAGATGATGTGTTTACAACTTATTATCTGAAAGAAAATGTAAATGTTTTCACATGTATCCATTTTCTGCGCTATATAGGAAGAGGAAATCTAATGGTTGCTCCAATCCTAGGGATAATATTTAATGAGGTAACTATAAATGGATACTAGTTTGATGTTTTGTGTTTCACAGGAGGTGAGAATCTGCCACTCTGCCTCCAGAATTCTGCTTGGCATTTTCACATGACTGTGCGTAAGACAGACTTAAAACTCTTCTTGAGCCACCGGAAGACTCTCCCTTCTGTCTCAGCCCGGGCAGAGGGAGGCTGGGAAGTGAATGTCTGGCAGAGGGAAGTAGGGTTGTCATGACTAGGCAAAGTGTCTGTTGCAGTATGTTTGGAACTGTTAAAAATAAAGTTCTATCTTATTATAAATGTTAATGCATCAGCCGGGCGTAGTGGCACATGCCTGTACTCTTAGTACTTGGGATGCTGAGATAGGAGGATCACAGGTTCAAGACCAGCCTTAGAAACTTAGCAGGACCCTCAACTTAGCAAAATAATAAATAAATTAATTAATTAAAGTGTTGGAGGTATAGCTCAGAGGTAGAATGCCCCTTGGGCTTGGGTTCAATCTCCAGTACCAAAAAAAAAAAAAAAGAAAAAAGTTAATGTATGATTATTAAAGTACATTTGGGTATATACCCAGTAGTGGAATTGCTGGGTCATATGGTAAGTTCATTCCCATTCGTCTGAGGATCCTCCATACTGTTTTCCACAGTGGTTGCACAAGTTTGCACTCCCACCAACAATGTATTAGGGTTCCCACTTTTCCACATCCTCGCCAGCAGGTGTTGTTGTTCATGTTTTTTATGATTGCCATTCTGACTGGAGTTAGGTGAAATCTCAGGGTAGTTTTGATTCCATCCACAGATGAATGGATTACAAAACTATGGGATATATACACAATGGAATTTTACTCAGCCATAAAGAAGAACAAAATCATGTTATTTGCAGGGAAATGGATGCAACTGGAAAACATTATGTTAAGTGAGATTAGCCAGTCACAAAAAGTAAAGAAACATATGTTCTCCCTAATATGCGGATGTTAGGGAGTAGATGGGACATAAGAGGGTCCCCAGATGAAAAAGTAGAGACCCTCAATAAACAAAGAAGTAGACTTAACCGAAGGGAATGGACGGGGGGTGGG
>PVLC010019866.1:0-30020 GCA_004027655.1 Graphiurus murinus | reverse complement strand
TCTCTGCCCCGCAGGTGGAGTTGACGTGGCCACTCAGCTGGCTCAAAGGCGCCATAGCCAGAGAGAGGGGTGTGACCCCAAAGAGTTTCTAGGAGGAGACAAAAACAATGTTGGTAAAAATCAGACTCTTCGAAGCTTGGATGCTTAGATGCATTATTCATTGAGCACTTCCTATATCCCAGGCATTGTTGTAAGAACCCGAGATACAGCAATGAGCAAAACTGACTGAGATTCTTCCCCTCATGAAGTCTCTATTCCGAAGAGCGGGCAGATAATGCTCAAGATAAAAGATATGATCTGTTTGATGATAATATGTATTTTGGAGAAAAATTAAAGAGGAGAGAAAGGAGTGGGTGGGGATTGTATGTGTGTGAGTGTGAGTGTGTGTGTGTGTGTGTGCGTGTGTGTGTGTGTACAATTATTATCTAGTGTAATCAGCAAGTCCCCATGGAAATATTGGTGACTGAGTCATGACCGGGAGAGGATAAGGAGCAGACCTTACAGACATCTGGTGGGAGAGTGGTCCAATCAGCAGGGGAAGAAGGCACCAGCGGGAAGGAGTGGTGTGTGAATGGTGTGGTAGGAAGACCAGCATGGCTGAAGCCATGTGTGGCAGTAGTAGAGTGGGAGGGCACAGGGTGAGAGGTTGGGCAGGGCCATTGGGAGAACCATGCTTGGACTGAGTTAGATGGGGAGCTGTTGCAGGATTAGAATCCTAACTTTGCTCTTCCTAACTCTGGGAACTTGGGTATGTTTCTTCACCTCTTTGAGCTCCAGTTTCCTCCTCTATTAAATGGGGGAATAATGAAATCCACCTTGCAGGTATTAAATAAAAATATGAGAAAGAAGCCCTGGTGTTTTTGTTTGTTTGTTTTTATGGTACTTGGAATTGAACTCAGGGCATTCTATCTCTGAGCTACAACCCTAGCCCTATTTTATTTTTCATTTTGAAACAAGATCTCACTAAGTTGCAAAGGGCCTCACTAAGTTGTCAGGTTGGCTGCAAACCTGTGATTCTCCTGTCTCAGCCTTCCAAGTACTGGGATTTTAGGCATGTGCCACCAAGCCTGGCAGTACAGTGGCTTTTATATTTAGGTAAAAGTATATGTGTGGAATTTTATTGAAAACTTCCTAGTTTGTAGGGGGGCAGTACTGGGGATTAAACCTAGCTGCATTCCATCTCTGAGCTACATTCCCAGCCCTTTTTATTTTTTATTTTGAAATATGGTCTCCCTAAGTTGTTAAGGGTCTTGCTAAGTTGCTGAGACTGGCTTCAAACCTGCGATCCTCCTGTCTCAAGTTCCCAAGTACAGATTACAGTTGTGTGGCACCATACCCAGCTGGAAACTTCCTAATTTTAAAAGACTGGTTACAAATTAAAAATGTTTAAACCCTACAAAGTAATCCCACATTACTTCCCTTTACAGCCAACTGAAATCTCACCTCATAGGCCAGTGACCCACCAATCTTCAACCTCTAACCCAGTCTAATGCCCTTGCTCCTCATACAGGGGAATTAAGACCCAGAGAAATGAGTAACATGTATTAAGTTTAGTGGCTTATTAGTGGCAGAACTAGAGTATGAATTTTATAATTTTTTCAATATTCTCCTTTGACATCTGAATGCCATAGTAACCACCCCACTGGGAAGAACCAACCCTCAAACTGTGGAGATTTTGGACTCAGAGTAGGCAAGGCCTCAGATTCCATCAGCTGCACCATGACACCAGTCTAGAGGGGCCAGTCCCAAAAGAAGAACTCTGGGCTCTCAGAGTCAGGTTGGCATGTGTCTTTGGGGCAGGCAAGTAACCATCCCTAAACTAAATGCCGGTGGGTCAAGGGCACCTGTGTGTTGAAGCCACATCCTAGGGGAAGATGTGACATCTGTAGCTTACAGTGTGGCCCTGGAACCCAGGCAAAAGTGACTCCTGCCCCAGGCTCTGTGCTTTAAAGGGCTCCACTCTGATCCTCTGCTATGGTCTGAATGTTTGTGTACCCCCAGATTCATCTGTTGAAATCTTAATTTCCAAGGTGATGGTACATTTGGAGAGGCCTTTGGAACCAGCACCCTTATAAAAGAGACTCCAGAGACATAACTAGCCTCTCCCACATGTGAGGACATGATGAGAAGATAGCCATCTATAAACCAAATGCCAATTCTGCTGGCACCATGACCTTGGACTTTCTAGCTTTCAGAAATATGAGAGATACACTCCTGTTGCTTATAAGCTACCTAGTTCATGGTATTTTGTTACAGAAGCCTGAATGGACTAAGCTACCCTCTTCTGGCCATACATTCCTGACAGCACCAGGAGCAGGTTCACTAAGTCCTCACCCTCATATAGATGACCCTCCTGGTACCAAGATTATAGAATTCTCTGCTCAGTTGCTTACAGCCTGTGTTCAAAACATCACAGGTCTCATTCTGGACCTGTCATTCTGAGGGTAAACTGTGCCATGTGTGTATGGGGCTCCTGGGCCCATGATATGGCTCTTTCTTGGAGCTCAGATGAATAGCTCCTATTTCGCTGAGGTGGGGAGAAAAGAGGAGAGTCCCTCAGTGGGATAGGGGTATATGCTCACATTTTGTGTGGACTCCGTAAGGTCCTAGAAATCCTAAATTTAAGCCCAGCCTTGTAGGTTGTTACAACTTTATATTTGTCAAAGTGGGGAGATTAAAAATTGTATTCAATGGTTTATTGATAATGATAGTAAAATATTTAAACATGATGTATATGGACACCCATGGGAACTCTTGTTTCTGGTCTTTACAGAAGTATGAGCTGGCTTGGTGGCCAAGATTTGCTCGCAAGCATGGTATTGGCAACTTTCCTTGAGTTGTGATTGGCCTAATCATGGACATAATTTTGTACTTCATTTTGAAACATTTTAGCATGAACCATTTTTGAGACATTTTAGCTTGGTTTCAATAACCTAGAAAAGCTTGTATCTTGGCAATGCAAAAATGTTCAGAGGTGAAATGATTGAATCATAAGGGATCTAATCTCATCAGTGGATAAATACATTGATGGATTAATGGATTTATTGGATGGTAATATAGGATGGTTGTGACTGGGGGAAGTAGGTCACTAGGGGTGTGGCCTTGGTCTCTCTCTCTCTCTCTCTGCTTCATACTGCTATGTCCTGACTTCTGCAGATTTGACCTGGACTAACATGGATTGAAACCTCTGAAATCTCCAGAACTGTGAGCAAATAAGTTTTCCTTCCTCTAAGCTGTGGTCATCACGTATTTTGGCTCACAGCAGTAAGAATGCTGACTAAACCATAAAAGTGTTAAAATGAACAAATGATTGGAGATTGGAAAAGGGTGACCGACTTGGAATGAATTCAGGGAATTGTTTAAAAAGATTTTTATTTAATCTTGGCACAATGTTTGCAGCCAATGTATTTTAAATCATAATAATAATTCTTGAGAATAATTTTCTTATTCAGAGAAGGGTATCCTCTACCCTAGGGATAGCATTGCTTCTGACAAGATGTTTTGGAAAAATAGAATATTTTCTGATTATTCAAGGATATTTCCACCTTTGAGGCAGGTTCATGCTCAGAACCTTTCTTTTCGTAGCTGGGCCACCTGGGAAGGCAGTGGATAGAATCGCTCTTTCCTAGAATCTGCAGTTGGCTAATGACTTCTTAGCCTCATCTCACCTGTCAAGGAAGAGGGAAACATAAGACCTTGGAATATTTATTATCATCTTGCTGGACTTTTTACTCTGCCAAGAGATTTGATGGCTACTTAAATATAGTATACTGAGTGTCAATGCTAATTATAAGAGGGGAAATCCTCAACTCTGAAAATCAATTCTGAGCTTGATGTTGGAATCACAGTTTCACAGATTTTTGATTTATTATTTTTTTACATTGTGCTGTCTCATGTCTTAGATTCTGTGTAGCAGCAGGTGGGTAAGCTGTGGTTGTCCATTAGTTTGTTCTCCGAGTTTTGGGTATGAGAGATGAAAGCAGAGATGAATGAGATGTTAGATTGTTCCCTACCTCTCAGTTAATTATTTCAACTTTTTTCCTCCTCAGATTTTTTTTTTTAACCAGAGTTGCTTATATAACACAGAGTTGGGCTGAGATTGTTTTTCTTTCCCCCTCTGATAAATATGCTAATAGTAAACTGGTCTCAGGTAAGAAGAAGCTGAGAGCCTGAAGAATTCATTAACTCAAAATCACTCTTTAAGTAATTCATAATGATAGACTGGTTTCTTCATCAGCAAAATGAGGATAAATAATTTCCACTTTATAGAGTTATTGGGAAGATTAAATTAAATTATACAGTAAAACCTTGGCATTACTGATCATTTGGACTGGGTAATTCTTTGTTGTGGGTGCATTCCTGTGCATAGTAGAATGGTTAGCAGCATGCCTGACATCTACCCATTAGACACCAATAGCACACTCCTCTCCTCAAGTTTTGACAACCCAAAGTGTCTGTAGACATTGTTAAATGTCCCTTGGGAGAGGGGACAGAATTTCTTTCCCCACTCAGAATCACTGTGCTAGCACAAGATCTGGCACACCGCACTTGAAATATGGTAACTTTTATTGTTAACAAGAAAGTGTGAATAGATGCTACAATTACAGACTGTCTAATGGGCTTGGGAATTAGTGGGTTGCTGACCTCAGCAAAGAATGTTAGGAGTTAAGATTGGATGGGTGGTGAGGAAGTGGAGAAGGCCTTACTCTTTTAAGATTCTTTTTTTTTTTTTGCGGTACTGGGGATTGAACTCAGGGGCGTTCTACCTCCGAGCTATACCCCCAGCCCTATTTTTTTTCTTTATTTTGAAACAGGGTCTCACTAAGTTGCAGAGTGCCTCACTAGGTAGCTAAGGCTGGCCTTGAACCCGGATCCTCTGGTCTCAGCCTCCCGAATGCTGGGATTACAAGCGTGCGCCACCACACTTGGCTTTCTTTTAATATTCTTTACATCTAACATTACTGCAAATTTAAGGAGCTTTTAAATTTCCACATAAGGCATTGATTTATCCTGGTCTTTTTAGCATGTTCTAGCATAGAGTGAGTGCATTATCTAGTTTAGAAAGCAGAAATATAGACAGTGGTCAGGCCCCCATCAGCTATGACATACATCCTGTTTGGCTGATGTTCAGTTTCTCAGTGCTAAGTAAAATCTGTCTGAAATATTTGTGGGGTACCTCCTGGGTAGCTGGATACTCATTAACATTGACAAGGCTTTAGTGATTTGATCTCTTTCTTTAAGGATACCAAACTAAACAAAATCCCAAAACAAAGAAGCCCAAAACACCTGGAGCCCTCAACTTCCTTTAGTGAAGATGACCACTTTGGGGTAGGAGTATGCCAGGCACTCATACCCCAAGTATTATCTTGTTTTAATATTTATAGCAATCCTAAAGGAGGGTATTGATATCCTTTTATAGATTAAAAAGCAGAGACAGAGATTCAGTAACTTTCAAGATCTCACAGTGTGTAAGAGGTTGATTTGAGCCAACCTTTGACCTCAGGTCTCCCTGAATCTAAACTCACAACTTATTTCATGAGTCTGTACTGGTGGAGGTTGATGTTGGCAGCCATTTCCAGGCCAAGAAGGGTTTTTCTTACCCAGAATAAAACAACCATGGTAGCAGTTTTCATTACATATCTCTCCTCATATCACAAGTCCCTGCAGTTACCATCTCTTATATTCTTCTCAGTCACATTCTGAATATGTCTCCACAGCCTTTCTGGCCTGGGCTTCTATTCAGACTTGCTAAATTGCTTGATAAAATTAATATATAGTAGCTAACATTTATAAGCCTTATATTTAAATCTCAAACAATCTGATGAAGAAAGTAGGGGCTATAATTATCCCCCTTTTTGCAGCGAAGAAAGTGACTCATAGAGAGATTAAATATCTTGCTGAGGTCATAAATCAGTAAGTGATGGAGCAGATTCAACCCAAAATCTGAGTCCAGAGTTCATGTTCTTAACAACTCCACTATTGGGATGAAACAGACACATCTGAAATGGGGACTAATTTTAAGATTTTGCTTGTTCAGAATACCTGTGCACTTCATTTTGCCAACTTTGTTGAAGTCAATGCAGGTGCATACTGCTCATAGAACCAGTGGGAGTTACATTGTCATTATTATTAGAGGTAGTCTTTAGCATTTCTATGGTCCTTTATTCTTGCAAATTGCTGTCTATTTTCCTAATGAAGACTCAAAAGTGCTTTAAAATACATAGCAATGCAAGCTAGTACAGTTACATTGTTGGTAAATCTGTAGAGAAAACCCATAGCTGGTTACTGAGATCCAGTAACTAAGGTAATGTAGTTTTTTTTTCCATCACTAAACCTGCCCAGTAAACAGAGTACCCTTATGTTCCTTGTCAATCTCTAAAGACTGAACATTCTATCCTGCCAAAGATAAAATGAGGGGACTCAATAGATAAAGCAATTGATCAGCAAATACTACTTGACAAACTCAATGCATTTGAAATTAAGTTTAATATTGGGTAGAATCTATTTGGTATTTTCTTTAATGCATATTCTATTATAGGTACCCTTCTGTTTGGAGACTATCAGTATATTTCTTGCTCAGCACCCCTGCTCACTGCCAGCCATGCAAACCCTTGAAAATATTCAACTATAAATAAACAAGTGCCTGAGTAAGAATTGTTCTCACATTGCCTCTCCTTTTTGACTCTAAGAGATCCCAAGGCCATGACAAGCAGCTGTCCTGGACACTTATCCAAGGACAGACATTTTACTGACCTTTTAGTATCAGTAAGCAAAGACTTCACCTGTAAAGTTCACACAGGCATGCAGAATGAGATTAGAATCCAAGTTCCACTTTACTATTGCTGCATTATTTGTGCGTGCATTTTGGTAATATTTGATTAAACTAAATGCATGATTAAACTAAATGCATGAACTGGAACAATTGCCTAGTTGCAAAAGCTTCTGTTAACCCAATGAACTCCAGTAAGTAATCGAAGTCCCACAATTAAACAATGCCCTCAAAATCATATATATATATGATTGAAGAAAATATACACACCCATCATCTCAAATACTACTCATCTCTGTTGGGAATAATTGGATTCTGACTTGGAAAAGCCTGACTTTAAATACACCACTAAAAGCAATGCCTCTCCAACCCCTGAACCCCAGATTACTGGGGTGCTGAATTGAGGAGTTTCAAGTAACAGACCTTTAAAATTAAGTAAAACACTAAAAGGAATACAATCAACTTTCATATAAATCTCAGGAATAATTACAGATTTTTTTTCTATCTTTTATTTCTGCCTTGATGTAGCATCTAGAGCCCATGAAGATACAATTGTGGGAGGGGAAAAAAAGGGAAAATAAAAAGAAAGAGAACAGGTTTCTACTATCTAACCACTGAAGAAAGAACTGAGAACAGTTTTCTCAGTGTTTCAGGTTTTTAAATCAGAGTGGCATGAAATTTTAATACATGTTCCTAGAGAACCAAAGAACTCCAAGCTAGTCAAATAATCTTCCAATGAAACAGTATATAATAAATTAGATACAAAAATAAAAATTACTTACCCTAAAATTTTCTTCTGATTTCTGGAGATTGTAGAGTTTAGCACCTCAGCTCCTGCAGCCATTTACCGACAGTAGATACACTCAAGCAAAGCAAACTTTGCCTTTTCCAGGACACAGAAACTATGAAAATGAACAGAATGAATAGCACCCATTTTTGCCTCTAAGGTGAAATTATTTGTGTGTGGTTTTTCCAGCTTTCCTATTAGACCTCACTGCCTGTTTCATAGCTGCTTTCGAAGGCATCCGTTTTCTGCTAGAGGATTTGAGAGGGACCCCAAACAACGTTGTTTGGGTCAGGCACTCAGAGGCTCTGTCCTTGGTACTGAAAGAGAGATGGAGTAGGCATGAGCCGGATCTGTTTTCTACCTCGCTCTCTTCTTTTCCCTCCGTGTCTCTATCTGCTTCGGCACTGTGATTTTTAGTGCATGGTGTTTTCCCCTCGGTGCTCTTTTTAATCTCAGTTTTTTTTTTCACTTTCTTTACCTTTATGCTTTAATTTCTTTTGAGTCACTCTAACTATCCTCAGTGTAATTGCCTTTCCAGCATTCATTGGATGTAAAGATGATTGGCTTAGAAGAAGGGACAAATCAACAAATTGATACCACAAGTAGTTAATGGAAATCAGTACAATTTAAAACACAATTGACAGAATAATTGAACTTGGAGGTGTATGCCTGTCTGGAAAAAGAAAGTTAAAGGAAATACATTACAGTGGAAGCAAAACTGAGGAATGGAGTATAACGGGTGATCAAGATGAAAAAAGTGAATATTATGAGAAATATTAAATGTTTATTTAGCAGCAGCACTTCTTGTTTTCAGAGAACTTTACAAGCCTTTGCCAATTCATTATTACTGCTCCTCTGTGATATATGTGGGTTTTGTTTGTTTGTTCTAATCTAGCTTGAGAACAAGCTAAAATGAGATAGAACCAAGGGCAATGTCAGTGGAAGTCAATTCTAGAACATAGATGATCTTAATTCATGCTCACCTGTTCATATAATACATATTTACTATGGCATCCTGGTAAAATGACTACTCCTTGTTCTCTTGTTTTCAATTTCTTCTTCCACCTTCAGACAGGGCAATAATTCTTTCACTATTTTCTCTGCCAACACTGGATGAGTTTGGCAGTTGCAAAGCCTACAGTCATGCAAAAGCTAGTCCTCATTCGATTATGATGGGGACCTCTGCTGGCTGAGAAAGAGGCAGCAGCAACAACAAGATCTGCCTACCATTAGTAACAATAACCATCATTTACTGAGCTTGTATTATTAGCTGGTCATCTTAATGTATTGCCTCCCTTAATCCTTTCAACAATCATGTAAATGGTGTCCATTTCCTTATCTCTAAACTAGAGAAGATAACATAATTTTTGAAGGTCACACAGCTAAAAAATATAGCCAGGTTTGGATCTAGACATCTTAATTCTTTTAACCACTGCAGTATAATTCTTTCAAAGGTAGAAACTTTAGATTTCTCAGAGACTGACAATATTTCAGAAAGCATAATAATTATAATTACTAATAATAATGATATTAATAATGCAATATTTTCATGGTGACATTTAGAAAGTATTTTCTAAATCATGTTTTTGTCTGCATTTTACATCAGTCCTTATGATTCCCATTTTTATAAAGGCTGTTATGGACTGAATTTTGCTCCCCCAAATTCATATGTTGAATCCTTAACCTTAGAATAAGACTATGTTTGAAGATATGATCTTTAAAGTGTTGACTAAATTAAAATAAGGTCTTGAGGGCATTCCCTATTCCAGTGGGACTGGTGTCCTTATAAGAAGAGGAAGATATACCAGGAATGCACAGAGGAAAGGCCACAGGAGGACACAGAAATATGGTGGCTGTCTGTAAGCCAAGGAAAGGAGTCTCAGGAGGAACCAAACCTGCCAACATGTTGATCTTGGACTTCAAGCCTCCAGAACTGTGAGAAAATAAATTTCCCTTGTTTAAGCCATTCACAGACTGGGTAACTTAAACAAGAGAAATATATTTTCTCACAGTCTGTAGATGGCTTAAACAAGTATTTTGTTACCATGGTATTGTGTTACGGCAGCCTTAGCAAGCTAATACAGAGGCTTAGAGAGCTAGGTGCCATATTCAAGGATGCTTATAATTTACTGGGCATAAACATTATCAGTGATGCGCCATAACAATATTGAACATGCCTTGGAACTAGAACTCCTGGTTTGAATGTGAAACCCCAGGATCGTTTCCCTTAAATTAGGGGACCAAGAGAATATGCATTGCTAAAGTATGCCTTGTCTGATACATAAAAGTAGGGAGTAATTGGAGAGTAGTGTGCTCACAGAATGAAGCAGGAGTATAAGGAGTTCAGGGCCGCATAGTACTTATTTTCAGCATCATGGTTCCAGTGTCATATGTTTATTTTATTTGTCATTTGAAAATACTTAGCTCAAAGCTAATGCTTCCCTGATAATGCAGTAACATAGCAAAAAAGGCCCTATTTCTTGATTTTCTATGTTGTGAACACACAACATATATTAACAGGGCAGCTATGAATGTTGGTAGGATTTCCCCCAGCACTTTCTAGTGACTTTCTTTGCCAAAGTTCAAGGGAAATAAAGAGGGATAAAGAGTCAGTCTAATTTTATGTAGAAGCACCAGACAGGGACATTAACTGGCATACTCAAAGTCATGCACCTAGGCAGTCAATTCAATCTCCACTCAGCTGTCACTCCAGCCAACTGCCTGACTCCTTGGGGAAAGAGAAGGGATTGGTATAGGAAATTGAGTAAATGAGGTGGTCCTTTTCTCTCAGCACCTCAGTGTAGAAGATCAACCATTGCTTCTTTTAACCTGGTACTTTTCATTCATACTTACTGCATGAAACAAGTTTCATTCTTTAAGAATATGAAACTCTTATTCATGATTGGCATTGAAGATTTTGAGATCTGCCTTCTGGGAAGAACTCCAGGACGCCTACAGAACAGACATGCCGGGGCAGGAATCAAGAAAAATACAGATTGTCTTTCCCCATCTTTCTTCCAGGAACCCATCTCAATAGCATGGGTAGAACATTCCTGTGTACCAGCCAATGGCTGCTTCATCCAGGAAGGTGTTAACTTTGGAATCCAAAGTGAGAGGTTAAAGTAAGAGTGGAGAAGTGGTAGGCTTCTAATACACAGGCATGCTCAGTGATGTGGTTTAAAAGGAAATTGATGTAAAGGTGGAAATAATTTCTTCTGCTCTTTAAAATGCTGCTACAGAGTAAGACACAGGAAATATTCTTTGAGCACCATCAAGTACAACATGACTTTCTCATACCCCTTTAAACTTCCCCAGAGCTCACACTCACACAATTGGAGACCAGTGTCAGGAGGCAATTTGAAGGACCCTACATGAACACTAGGACATTTTGTTTCCATATTTCGTTATAACTTAAATTTCTCACTGTGAACTGGAAAATTTGATTATTATGGTGAGCTTAGATTGCAGGGACACTTATCTAGTCTAAAGAACAAGCTCTCTGTGTGTTTTCTATGAAAATCACCTCAAGTTTTAAGAGGGCAAATGTCAGGTGGCAAATTTGCAGTAAGTTAATCAGATGGTATGGTTATTTCTTCCCAACTCTAGTCCTCAACCTCTTCAGTGAAGTCTTCAGATACATGAGAATGGTCTGAGGAAGTCTTATGTGGCTTAGCACAGTTCTTTAGTTCTTTTAGCACATTTATTATTGTCCAGTACCAACTCCAATCTTTCTTTCTACCAGAGAATGACAGCAAATGACATGAAGAGGTTTCTCAATCAGTTAGATTTGTGACTACTTCACTCTTTTACGGTAGGGAAGGAAATGAATAAATAATATTTGTCTTCATATTTATATCTACTTTTCTGTATGCTTGCATTTTACCTACTTTTTCTTTTCTTTCTTTCTTTTTTTTTTTTTTTTTGCAGTATTGGGGATGGAACCAAGGGCACTTTATGTCTGAGCTATATTCCCAGACATTTTTATTTTTCTACTGTTGGACTAGAGCCTGTAATCCTCCTGTCTCAGCATCCCAAGTGCTGGGATTGCAAGGGCATGTGCCACCATACCAGGGCACTTTCTCTATTTTTATAGTCACTTTTTTTTCAAACTACTTTCCTCTTGTTTTTTCTACCCTTCGTCAGATAATCTTTTATTCGTTGAACTTTTCCTCAATCTTCTTCTAATCTGTTTTATATTTCTTTCTTTTTTCCCCAAGATACACATAAATGCGGATGAAGATGGATTATAATTAAAGAAGTTTGACTCTTAAGGGATTTATCATTTTTTTCCAAAAAAATTTGGGGTTAATAGATATGGCTGATTGTATTTTCCTAAGATGACATCAATTATATGTCCTATCCTTCAGCCTTTTCTAGAACTTTGCCATTTCACTCTCAAAAGGTAGAGTTGGGTCTTTCTTTTTTTTTTATCTAGTAAGCTTTATGATTCTATCAACTACTAGAATGTGCTAGGAGTGATCTATGTAATTTCCAAGGCCAGGTCATAAAAATGTCATTTGTTTATACTTTGTTTTTTCTCTCTGTGTGCGCGTGTGTGTGAGTATGAGTGTGTGTGTGTGTGTGTGTGTGTGTGTGTGTGAGAGAGAGAGAGAGAGAGAGAGAGAGAGAGAGAGAGAGAGAGAGAGAGAGAGAGAGAGATACTGGAGTACTGGAGATTTAACCCCAGGGCATTAATTAGTTAACTAATTAATTAATTAATTAATTTTTTGTGGTACTGGGGATTCAACCCAAGGACATTCTGCCTCTGAGCTGCACCCCTAGCCCTATCTTATTTTGGAATAGTCTCTCTGATTTGCAGAAGGCCTTACTAAGTTGCTGAGGCTAGCCATGAATCTGTGATGCTCCTGTCTCAGCCTCCCAAGTACTGGGATTAAAAGTGAGCACTACCATGCCCAGTTCCTAGCCCTTTTTTAAAATTTTTTTTTTTGAAACAGGGTCTCACTAGGATGCTGAGAGTCTGACTAAATTGCTGAGGCTGGTTTTGAAACTGCAATCCTCCTATCTCAATCTTTGGAGTACTGGGAAGTTCCAGCTCCACTTTGTTCTCTTGAGACAGTTGCTCTGGAAACCCAGTCACTATGTTAGGAGAAAGCTTATGCAGCCTACTGAGGAGCAATGTGGAAAGGAACCAAGACTGTTGTCCCACAGTCCTGACTGAGCTCACAGTTAAGATCCAGCAATTTGCCAGTCATAATAATGAGATATTTTGAAAGTGGTTCCTTCAGTCCCCAGTTGAGCTACCCCTATTGGTGCCATGTGGAACAGAGACAAGCTATCTCTGCAAAGCTTTGCCCACATTTCAGATTCATGAGCAAAATGAATATTTAATGTTGCTTTAAACCAATAATTCTGCTATGTAGCAATAGATGATAGATAACCTGAGACCCAGTCTTTATAGAACTTGTCATATTTAGTGTTCAGAAAGAGCACATCTCAAATTCTATTGCATCCCATCTCATTTTGAGGCAACTCTCATTTAATTATTTAGTGTGCTTAGTTTGAATCTCAGATGCTGTCTATCTTACCTTTACAAATTTTATAAAACCTTGTTACTCAAAATATGGGTCATGGATCAGGACCAGCAGCATCAGATTCACTTTGGAAGTTGTTAGAAATGGAGAATATTGAGCCCCACTCAAGACTTACTCAATGCAGAATTCAATCTCACAAAATTCCCCATTAAAGTTGGAGACGCAGTGGTATAAAAAACAAGCCTGTAAGACAGAGGCAACTATGGACATTACAAATAATTATTTTCCATTTCCTTTCAATTTTAAATGTTTTATTGTGCTAAAATAAATGCAAGATAAATCTACCATCTTAACTATATTTATAAGTGTACAGATTAGTGATAATAAACACATTTATTGTTATACAACCATCACTACCATTCATCTCCATGACTCTTTTTATCCTGTAAAACTGGAAGTCTACATCCATGAAACAATAACTCCCCAGAAGTTGGTCTTTTCAACAAAATAGTATATTTTCTCAACTGTCTTTTTATTCTCTGTTTTGTTCTATTTCCTTTATATTGCTAGCTTTGTGGTTTTTTTTTTTTATCCCTTTTTTAGTTCCTTAAGTTGAAAAGTTAGGTTATTGATTTGTAATCTTCCTTGTTTTTTTTTTTATGTAAGCATTTATAGCTATGAATTTCTCCCTTAGCATTATTCCCTGTTTCCCATAAGTTTTGGTATGTTGTGTTTCATTTTCATCTAAGTATTTTCTAATTTCCCTTATGATTTCTTCTTTGATCCATTGGTTAAGAGTGTGTTGTTTAATTTCTACAAATTTATAAATTTTCCAGTTTTACTCTGTTAGTGATTCTAACTGTATCCCATTGTGATCAGAGAAAAATACTGTATATGTCTGTTAGGTCTAATTGGTTTGTTATGTTAAGTTCTCTATTTCTTTACTTATCTTTGGTTGTTATATCCATTATTAATCATGGAATGTTAAAGTCTCCAATTATTATTCAGAACATTTCTCTTCAATTCTTTTAGTTTTTCATATATTTTGATGGTTGTTATTAGGTACATAAATGTTGATAATTTCTGTATATTCTTGATGTAATGAAACTTTATTAACATATAATACCCTTTTTTCTTTTATAAACATTATTAATTTGAAGCTTATTTTGCCTGATATTAGTATAGCTACCCCTGTTTTCTTTTTGTTACTATTTCCATGAAATACCTCTTCCTATCCTTTCACTTTCAACCTATTTTTGTCTTTGGTTATAAAGTGAGTCTTTTGCCGGGTGTGGTGGCACATGACTATAGTCCCAGTACTTAGGAGGCTAAGACAGGAGGATCACAGATTAGAGGCCAGCCTCAGCAACTTCATGAGGCCCTCTGCAATTTAGTGAGAACCTATTTCAAAATAAAAAGGGTTGGGGGTATAGCTCAGAGGTAGAATGCTTCTGGGTTCAATCCCTAGTAATACACACACACACACACACACACACACACACACACATGCACACACACACACACAATAATAAATACATACATGTATTCATACATAAAATAGAAAACAGAGTTTTTTTTATAGATGGCATATAGTTGGATCATGTGTTTTTTATCCATCCTTTTAATCTCTATCTTTTGACTGGATTCTGTAATCCATTTACATTTAAAGTAATTACTGATAAGGAAGTACTTTGTTATTTGTTTTCTATGTGCCTTGTTAGCTCCCCCCACCTCATTTCTGCATTCTTCTTTTATGCTAAGTTGATTTTTTTTACTGAAATGTTTAAATTCCTTTCTCATTTCCTTTTTTTGTATATTCTCTAGCTATTTTATTTGTGCTTACCACGGGGATTACATTTAACATCCCTAAATTATATCACTGTGATTTGAATTTGTACCAGTCTAACTTCAATAACATATACAAATTCTTCTCTGTTACAGCTTCATACCCATCCCTTTTGGTTTTGATGTTATGATATTAAATTCTTATATGTTGTATGCCCCCAAACATAAATTAATTCTTTTAAATACATTAATCTCTTAAATTTTATATAAAACAGAATGTGGAGTTACAAACCAAAGGTACAGTTATACTACCTTTTAAACTAATGAATATTTTAAAAAAGATTTATAATAGTCTCTTACATCATATAAATAACAAAAAATGGTCTTACAAAATGTTGTTACAATAATACTACCTTTTATAATTGTCCTTATACTTACCTTTACTTAGCTCTTTACTTCTGCTTATGGCTGCAAAGTACTGTCTTTCATTTTACCTTGTAGGACTCTCTTAAACATGTCTTACAAGATAGTCCTAGTGATAATAAGCCCTCCCTTTTCTTTTAATATGGCAAGTCTTAATTTCTTCCTCATTAAAAATTTTTTTTTATTGGTGTATTGTAATCATACATCTTTGTTAGGTATAAGCTGGTAGAGGCATACATGAACACATCCCTCATTTAATCCTTCCCTAACTCCTGCCCCATTCCTTCCCCCTTCCCTCCTTCTCATGTTCAGTTTAGTGATTGACTTTGATATGTTTGTGAAAGTACATCATGTGCATTATTCTCTCTCATTTTGAAGGACAATTTTGGCAGACATAGGATTCTTGACTGATAGGCTTTTTTGTTTGTTTTTCACCCCAGAACTTTGAATATATTGGCCTACTTCCTGGTGACCTCCAAAGTTTCTGAGGAGAAATTTATTGATAATCTTATGGAGGATCCCTTATATATGAGTCACTTTTTACTACTTTCAAGATTCTCTCTTTATCTTTCAAAAGTTTGATTATGAATGTCTCACTAGAGGTGCCTAATATACTTCCCTCTACAAAAAAGGATTCAATAAAAGAAGAAAATACCTGCTGCTCCACTGGAGTGTTTGAGGCAGACTGCTGGAGCACAGTGGAGATGAGGGAAAGATACTAAGCACAGAGATGCATGATGACCTTGTAAAGAAGGAAGTTTGACACAAGGCACCTACTGTCTCATCTTTCCCATTGAGATCAACCTTGAGCCAAGAAGGACTTTCCATGGCAAAGGGTAAGGGTATGCAAAGGGCCTCTAGCAGTCTCCACTAATGCCAGGTACTCCTGACTTATCTGCCTTTTAAAAACCTGCCAGCCTTACAGTCCCTGGGCTTAGTTTGGGGGAACTGCCAGTGGTGGAAAAAGAATCTAGTCCATGTTGCATCTTCTCCAAGGCTCCTATTATACAGTACACGTTTACCACAGAGTCCTGCAACATGGTTGAATGGCTGCCCACAGCATCTTAGCTGTGGCCCTATGACATTCAAGCCTGTGAACCAATTTGGTGTCCCCACCCACTCACTGTTGGCTCTATGAAGTGATTAGACAGCCTTTCCTGAGTGATTTGACTCACCTGGGTCCCCAGGAAGCAGATCCACATATCCATCTTTGACCCTTGGAAACAGTTGGGAAGCCTCCTCTCAGCAGCCTTCTGAGTTTCCCAGAAAGAGCTAGGTGTCCTACCCTATATTTCTGTGGCCATGAGAAGCAGCTCGGCAGCCTATCTTGAGAAGCTGGGTCCACTAAAGCCCTAGGAAGCATCTGCATGACCTTTCCTATTTATCATCAGTCCCAGGAAGCAGTTAGACAGCTTGTCCTGAATTCACTGGACCTTTGAGGTCCCACAAAGTCACATGCAGCACTCAAACACTGACATGTGTCCCATCTCAGCCCACTGGTGTGCTCTGAAGCCCATCCCTGCATGGTCTATGCAGACTGATGGGCTCCTTACCTCCATTCCCATATATACAACATTCAAAATCATCAATTACAGCTGAAGAAGCTACTTGGAAATTACGATACTGGACCCAACTGGAACTAAAGCCAGCATAGCCTACCAGACTGATACACTAAGAAACATCTTATAGCTGGGCATGGTGCCCATGCTATAATCCCAATACTTGGAAGGTTGGGACAGGAGGATCACAGGTTCAAGGACAGCCTCAGCAACTTAGTGAGACTCCTTTTCTTTTTTTTTTTGTGGAACTAGGATTGAACCCAGGGGCATTCTACCTCTGAGCTACACCCCTCGGCCCTATTTCTTATTCTTTATTTTGAAACAAGGTCTCACTATGTTGTGGAGGGCCTCACTAAGTAGCTAAGGCTGGCCATGAACCTTCGATTCTCCTGTTTCTGCCTTCCAAGTACTAGGATTACAAGTGCGTGCCACCAAACGCAGCAACCCTTTTTCAAATAAAAAACAACATAAGCTGGGGGTATAGCTAAAAGGTAGAATGTCCCTGGATTCAACCAAAGAAATAAAAAAAGAAAAAAAACAAAAAACAAAAAAATCTTACTATAAAAGCCACACTATAAAATTGGCTGAGATAATGGGTCTTCTAGATGTGCAAATATCAACATAGGGAAATTAGGAGTATAAAAGAGCAAGATAGCATGACATCTCCAAAGGAACACAACAATTCCCTAGCAATAGACCACAAAGAAAAGGAAATCGATGAGACACCTGAAAAGAATTAAAAACAGTGATTATATGAAAACTCAATGAGATACAAGAGAATACTGAAGACAACTCAATGAAATTAGGAAAACAATTTGTAATCTGAATGAGAGGTTCAGTAGAGATAAAAATCATAAAAAAAGAATTTCTGAACTTGGAAACTGTTTTTTTTTAATAACCCCATCAGACAAATAAAACACCCTCCAAGATTCATGGGACATCATTAAAGAAGCAAGTAAAAACATTCAAATTATGTATATTTCAGAAGCAAAAGGGAAAAGCCATAGAAAATCGATTCAATAAAATACTGGCTGAAAAATTTTCAAATACTGGGAAAGACACAGACATTCAGGTTCAGAAGATACAAAGGACTCCAAATATATTTGACCATAAAGGTCCTTTCTAAAGCATATAATAGTCTAATTGTAAAAATCCAAGACAGAAAATTCTGAAAACACCAAGAAAAAAACCTTTAAGTCACCCTTTAAGTGATCTCCAGTAAATTAATAACATATTTCTTAGCAGAAACCTTATAGTCTAGAAGAGAATGGGATGACATATTTAATGTTTTGAAAGAAACATTCCTGCCAACCAAGAATACTATATCCAGAAAAGCTATCTTCAGATATGAAGAAAAAAAATTTTTTTTTCAATTCAAGGAAAAACTGAAGGAGTTTATCACCACTAGAGCAGTCTTACAAAGAATGCTTGAGGAAGTCCTATATCTAAAAGAGAAAGTAATATAACTACCAACATAAAAACCAAAGAAACGATAAAACTTACTAGTAGAGCAGATATACAAAAGAGAAAGAAAACAAATCAAATCTTAATATACATAGAAAAACCACTAAACCACAAAGCTGAACAAGAGAAGAAAGGCACAAAGGATATGCACACCAATGAGAAAAATAATTGCAAAATAATAAGGGTGAGACTTTACAACTAAATAATAACCCTGAATGTAAACAGGTTAAAGATTTAGACTGGCTGAGTGAGTAAAAATTCAAGAACCAATGATATATTGACTACAAGAAACTCACTCATTAATAAAGACACACAGACTGAAAGTGAAGGGATAAAAAAAGATATTACATGCAAATGGGAACCAAAGTTGAGCAGAAAGGAGTAGCTATAATTTTATTAGATGAAATACTTTAATTAAAAAACTAGCTATACTTAGATGAAATACTTTATTTCAAAAACTAGAAAAAGAGACAAAGAAGTTCACTACCTAATGATGAAGTGATAAATTCCAGGAGAGAATATAATAATTACAGATTTTTATTTAACCAATGCCAGAGCACCTAGTGATATAAAACAAGCATTATTCAATCTAAAAGGAAAGACAGACCCCAATATAACAATAGTTGAGGACTTCCACACCCCACTTTAATCAATGTACAGGTCATCCAGACAAAATATCAATAAAGAAACATCAAATTTAAACTCTGCTATAGACAAAAAGGACCTAATAGACTTTTACAGAACATTCTGCTCACCAGTGGCAGTCTACACGTTCTTCTCATCAGCATATGGAGCGTTCTCCAAGATTGACCCTAGGTTAGGCCACAAATCTCAAAAAATTAAAAAAAGTTAAAATCATATGGAGCATTTTCCCCAAAACCAATGGAATAAAACTAGAAATCAATATGAGGAACTTCACAAATTGTACAAGTACATGGAAGTTAAACAACATGCTCTTGAATGAGCAATGGTTAGCTGGGCATGGTGGTACATGCCTATAATTCCAGTTCTTGGGAGGCTGAGATGGGAGGATCACAGGTTCAAGGACAGCCTCAGCAAGTAGTGAGACTCTCATCCACCTAGTGAGACCTTGTTTCAAAATAAAAATAAAATAGGGGTGGGGGTATAGCTTGGAGGTAGAATACCCCTGGGTTAAATCTCTAGCACTACACACACAAAAATAAAAATAAAAATAAAAAAATTTCTTGAAACAAATGAAAATGGAAACAATGTACCAAAATTTATGGGATACAGCAAAAGCAGCACCAAGAGAGAAGTTTATCTCAATAAATGCCTACATAAAAAAAGCAGGATATGAAATAAATGACCCAATTATGGAACTCAAGGAACTAGAAAAGCAAGAACAAATCAATCCAATATTAGCAGAAGGAAAAAAATAGTGAAGAACTAACACCAAGTATTCTCAAACTGTTCCAAAGAATTGAAGGGAGCGAAAAGTTTTGCAAGCTTATTCTATGAGGCCAACATTACCCTGAAGCCAAAACCACAAAAGGACACAACAGAAAAAAGAAAATTGCAAGCAAAATCCCTGATGAATATATAAAACAAAACGAAGCTAAACATACACCATTATCGAGTAGGGGGTACTCAAATGATGCAAAGATGTTTCAACATATACAAACCAATAAGTGTAATACATTGATCCATCAACAGAATGAATTACAAAAACTATAGGTTCATCTCAATAGATGCAAAAAAAATGATAAAATTCAAGACAAAGAAAATAATTTCATTTGCAGGAAAATGGATGGACGGGGAGAACATTATGCTAAGTGAGATTAACCAGTCACAGAAAGTGAAGGGTCATATGTTTTCTCTCTTATGCAGGAGTAGGGAGTAATCAGGGTACCAGGGGACCTTTGGATAATGGAAGAGAAACTTCAGTGGAGCCAGGGAGGTGGTCTAGGGGAAGGGAGGGAGAGAGGGAAGGTCAATGAAGGGATTACTTCCATCAACATTACCAAGGTCACTCTCAATACCCTGTATGGGGAGGGGTGATGAGGGAGGGAGCTGGGGGAAAGCTCCCCAAGTGCTGTGTACATGTATATCACCATCACTATGAATTGCATTATGATGTGAGGCTATAATGCATCAATATAAATGTAAAAAAATTCAAGGTTCCTTCATGATAAAAACTCTCAACAAGTTAGGTGCAGAGGGAATGTACCACAACATAGTAATGCTATGTATGACAAACCCACAATCAACATCATACTGAGTGGGTAAAAGCCGATAGCTATTTCTTCTAAGATCTGAAACAAGATAAGGATGTCTACTTTCACCACTTCTTTTCAACATAGTACTGGAAGCTTTAGCCAGAACAGTTAGATAAGAGATAGAAATAAAAGGCAATCAAATAGGAAGGGAGGAAGTAACATTATCTCTGTCTGCAGATGGCATAATTTATACATGGAAAAACCTAGACTCCACAAGAAGACTTTTAGAAATGATAAATTAATTCAGAAAAGTTGCAAGATAAAAAAAAAAAAATCAACATGCTAGGGCTGGGGATGTAACCCAGTGGTAAAGTGTTTGCCTACCATGCACAAGGCCCTGGGTTCCATTCCCAGCACAACAAAACAAAAAACCCCAATGTTTTTGTTTTTTGATACAATAATAATGAACTTGCTAAGAAAAACATCAAGAAAGTAAGCATAATCACAAAAACAAAAGATTTCTAGAAATAAATTTGAGAAACTGAATGATCTCTGCAATGACAATGTGAAAAATGATGATGTGAAAAATGGAAAGGCCTCCCATGTTCACGGATTAGAAGAATTAGTGTTACTGTTGGTGGGATTGTAAATTGGTACAACACTATCAAGATCAGTATGAAGATTTCTCAAAAGACTAGGAATGTAAACACTGTATGACCCAGCCATACCACTCCTCAGTATCTTTCCAAAAGAATTGAAGTTAGAATACTACAGCGATACATTCATGTTTATAGCAGCACAATTCATAAAAGCCATATTATAGAACCAATGTAAGTGTCTGTCGATAGATGAGTGGATAATGAAAATGTGGTATATGCACACGGCGGAATCTTACTCAGCCATTAAGAAGAACAAAATTATGCCATTTGCAGCAAAATGGATGGAACTAGAGAATATTATGCTAAGTGAGATCAGGCAGTCTCAGAAAGTCAAGGGTTGTATTTTTTTCTCTCATATGTGGAAGAGAGAGAAAATATAGGAAACAAAAGGGATTTCAGATAAATGAGGAGAGAAACCAGTAGAATATTAGAAGGGAATTGGGGGAGGGAGTTGAAGGGGGAAAATGGGGATTGAGGAAGGGAACAGTTCAAATATGGTCATGTCCATACAAGAAGACTTCACTACCAATCTTACTAACATGTATGGGGAGGGAGGAAGGGGGAATGGAGGAGGGGCAGGTATATGGAGGGAAATACATCACGTTATGTGTGCATATATATTTGCATCATTTTGAATCTCACTAAGATGTATAACTACATTGCACCGATAATACGTTTATATATATATATATATATATATATATATATATATATATATATATATGTAGTTGGGACATTAAAAAACAAACTAGTGTTAGAATGTCCAGCCTTCCCAAAGCAATTTACATATTCAGGCAATCCCCATGCAAATACCAATGAGATTTATTTATTTATTTTTTTTGCAAAAATGAAAAAAAAAGTCCAAAATTAATATGGAGCCACAAAAGACCTTGAATAGCCAAAGCAATCTTGAACAAAAAGAACAAAACTGGAGACACACAATACCCAATTTTAAGACAGTACAAGGTTATAGAAACCAAGACAGCAGAGTACTAGCATAAAAATACTGACATAAACTAATGAAACAGAATTGAGAACTCAAAAATAAATCCATACATTATAGTCAATTGGCTTTTGAAAAAGGTGCCAAAAACATATATTGTAGAAAGGCCAGTTTCTTCAATAAATATCCAGTTTTTCTGGGAAAATTTTGTAAACTATTCCTTTTAGAAGGGATTAATATCCAGAAAAACATAAGAACGTGAAAAAACTCAACAAAAAGTCAAATATCCAGTTAAAAATGGGCAAAAGTCAGGCATGGTGGTACACATCTGTAATCCCAATACTTGGGAGGCTGAGAAAGAAGGATCATAGGTTTGAGGATAGCTTCAGCAACATAATGAGACTCTCAGCAACCTAGTGAGACCCTCTTTCCAAACAAAAAATAAAAGGGGTTTGGGGGTTTAGCTCAGAGATAGAATACTATTGGGTTCAATTCTTGGAACACACACACACACACACACACGCACGTGAGCTCATCTGAATAGTTCTCAAAGGAAGTACCAATGGCCAAGTATATGAAAAAAAATGCTCAACATCTTTAGCCATCAGGAAAATTCAAATAAAAATCACAATATGATACCATCTCACTCCAGGCAGATTGGCTATAATCAACAAGGGAAAAATAAATGCTGGTGAGGATGTAGAGAAAGGAGAACACGTGCACACTGTTGATGGGAATGAAGTTAGTGTGGCCTATAAGAACAGTATGGAGATTCTTCAATAAACTAAACATAGAATTGTCATATAATCCAACAATCTCACTACTGGGTGTGCATCCAGAGGAAATGAAATCAGCTTACCAAATAAGTAGGCACACTCTATATCTGTATATCTGCACTATGTTTATTATGACACTAACCACAATAACTAAGATATGGAATTAACCAAGGTATCCATTGGTAGATGAATGAATAAAGAAAGTGTGGTGTATATACAGAATGGAATATTACTTAGTAACCAAAAAAGAACAAAATTCTGTCATTTGTTTCAGAATAAATGTTACTGGATGATATTATATTAAGTGAAATAAGCCAGGCACAGAAAGACAAATACCACATGTTATGTAGAAATTTAAAAAGTTGGTCTCAAAGAAGAGAGAAGAAAAATAATTACTAGAGATCAGGAAATGTAGGGATAAGGGGAGATAGAGGGAGGTTGGATAATGGCTATCAAACTGCAGTTAGGGGGAATAAGTTCTAGAATTCTATAACACAGTAGGGTAACTATAGTTTATGAAAGCCTATTATATAGTTTATGAAGAACTAGATCAGAGTTTGAGGGCTTCAAATTCTAAGAAATGAAAGATGTATAAGGAAATGGAAATGCTAAATTACCCTGACTTGACCATTATGCATGATATGCATGTATTGAATTATCACATTGCATCCCATAAATATTACAATTAGTATGTATCAATTAGCTAGGAAAAAAATAAATTAATACTTAACTTAGAAAACATTAAATATTAGGAAAAAACTGAAAAGAAAAAAACCCCAGTTTGATAATATGTCTTAGTACTTGTGTCTCTGAGTTCATCTTACTTGGAGTTCATTGAGTTTCTTAGATATTCATGCTTTCCATTAAATTTAAATTGGATATTTGAATTTAATAGTGTGGTAAATTGCCAGGTATGGGCCTGTAATCCCAGTACTTGAGAGGCTGAGACAAGAGGATCACAGGTTTGAAGATAACCTCAGCAACCTAGTGAGACTCTCAGAAACCCTGTTTCAAAACAAAAAAATAAAAAGGAATAGGGGTGTAGCTCAGAGGTAGAATTCCCCTGGGTTAAATTCCCAGTACTACACACACACACACACACACACACACACACACACACACACATACACACATATACACACACACCATGCATAAGGATCACTTCATTAAGTAACATTAAAGTTGCATTGTTTTAAAGCCTTTAAATTATCTAATTTTTGTGCCTACTGATTAGTCAAAAGGTAGGAGCTAGAATTAATCATACTTGCCTTATTTTTGTTTTAGAAGGCACTGCTCTCGACATATGCACTGTGTGAGCTTGTTGCCTTTGGATTATTCATGATAATCCCCTAATCATTCCGATGAACTTTCTATATCATATTTTCAACTTTGAAATACATTGGTCCAAATCCCAATCAGGTTACTGTGTTTTATTTTTCTAAATTCTCTTCATATTTTAGATCAAATATATTCTATTATATTCTTCTAGATTATTGTTTATAATTTGTCAAATGCTACCTTGTAGGAGACAGCCTTTCTATCATGTGTAGTATAACAATATTATTTCACATAGCACAGATCTGTAAAGTAGTTAACAGTACACTTTTATAAATGACACTTTCTAAAGTTAAGATATTACAGTTCTGTTCTCTCAGGGCTGTGGAAGACTGGATATGGAGAATTTTCCTTTAACAGGAAAAGAGCATCATGTCTTCTCTTTAACTAATAAGACTTAGTCATAAGTATGTGCCAACTAGATAGGAAAAATAATAAATTAATACTTAAAAAATTAAATATTAAAAACTATAAAAACACAGTTTGATGATAATATATCTTGGTGTATATCTCTCTGAGTTCATCTTACTTAGAGTTCATTGAGCTTCTTGGATCTTTATAGTCAAGGTTTCTATCAAATTTAAATTGGATATTTGAACTTAATAATGTGGTATATTGAGGCCAGGTGTGTTGGCACAGGCTTGTAATCCCAGCATCTGGGAGACTGAGATCAGAGGATCCGGGTTCGCAGCCAGCCTCAGCTACCTAGTGAGGCACTCCGCAACTTAGTGAGACCCGGTTTCAAAATAAAGAATAAAAAATAGGGCTGGGGGTATAGCTCCGAGGTAGAATGCCCCTGAGTTCAATCCCCAGTACCGCAAAAAAAATAAAAATAAAAAAATAGTGTGGTATATTGTGGTGGCACAGGCCTGTAATCCAGTACTTGGGAGGTTGAGACAAGAGGATTGCAGGTTTAAGGCCAGCCCCAGCAACTTGGCGAAGCCCTCTGCAACTTAGTGATACCCTGTTTCAAAGTAAAAAATAGAATAGGCTGGGACTGTAGCTCAGAGGTAGAATACCCTGTGGCTTCATCCCCAGTACCACCAAAAAACAAAACACAACAAAAACACGTACACACAGTGGTAAATCTGTAAATCAGATTCTTCCTCTGTCTTATATTTGCTGTTTTTATTGTTACTATTGTTATAATTGTAGCTGTCTCTGTGTCAAGGATCAGCCTGAGGTGCTGCTAATTTAAGGTTTCTCAAGTCTTTTTCTATTTATAACTTTGGCTTGGCTATACCTCTACTGTAACTTGGCTACGTGCTGTTACTTTCTATTTTCCCTCTCATATGCAGTTGCTTTTGAATGCCTTCACCTTTAATGTCTACTTTCCAAAAGAGGGAAAGAAAAATTAAGGGAGGGGGGGGTCATACATTTTTAAAATAAATAAAATAAAAGGGCACTGGCCCTGTTAATCTTCCAGAAGTCACTTAGCCCAAGCAGGAGGTTCAGCAACAGTAGCCATGTGCCTATACTTTTGTGATCAGTGTAAACATTCAGTGATCAGGACACAGACCTCTGTTTTTGGACAACAGATACTTTTTGTCCTCTCTGACTCCTGCTGGCTATGTCAAGCTGCTCTAGGGAACTCATGCGGAGCTATTTGCCACAGCACTAGGGGTCAGGGATGGGAGCTGCTGGTCCAAGCCTTCTGGAAGTTGCAAGTCTTTGATAGATTCCAGCGCTCCAAAACCACTACACCTGGCAAGTGGGAAGACAGATTGCACCATCTTCCCGAACTCTTCCTCTCTATTCCACTGACTTTTATTGCATCCAGGAAATCAGAAAGTTTTGGGTATGGAGGGTGGACGATGAGGGAGATGGAGGAGTGACACTATGATAGAAGTAGTAATGGCTCTGGGAAAGTGAGTGTCTAGGAGACTCAAAGCCCAGAAGCTGCCTGCAGACTGGGCCAGGTGAGTCACACATCAACTATTTTTTTCTAGGGATTCAGGGACATGTATCATGGGGACAAAGATGGAGGGGTAGAAGAGGCACTTTAACTTTTTCATACTAGATAACATTCCATCATAGAATAGGCTGTGTTTCTTTTTCCAAAGTGCAAATATATATGCGGAAATACATATGTCTATTTTGCAAGGAAATAATTTTAAAGCACTTGAGGGATTCCCAGGAGGAAACATTCTCTAAGATTGGAAATTGACTATTATTATTTTTGCCAAGGTTGGGGTTTGTGGTTCATACGTCACACCTCTCTTGAGTAGGTGCCTTTATAATGGCTTGATCCTTGCCCAAGGGGACAAAGGAATTGCTTTGTCTTCATATCTGGTTTCTGAAGATACTCAGCATGTATAAAGTATATCGGAAATCCATTCTCTAGGGGTTACATTTTCTAATCCTCGACAATTCAGTTCTCCTTAGCAAATAGGACTTGTAGAACTTTGTATGTTAATGACAGTGACCTTGAATTCAATGGAGATTTTTGTCTTCTCCGCAGCTCCTGTGCAATCTTGTCATTGATGTTCAGATATCCTACTGCACTGCTATGCACACACACTACTTCCAGAGTAAAGCAAAATGACAGATTATTTCAAAGTAGTTGGTTTGAAAGAGGACAAATAGGACCATTCAAAGAAGGGCATTTGGTGTCACCAGAACTCTTGGGGGAGTTAAAAAAACTCACATTAATTTGAATGGCATTACTATTCTTGGAAATGCCCATTTCTTCCTCCTTCCTATCTTATTTTCTCTTAAAAGAGCATGTCTCCAGCTACCTAGTGAGGCACTCCGCAACTTAGTGAGACTCGGTTTCAAAAATAAAGAATTAAAAAAAAAAAAAAAAGAGCATGTCTCTGTCAAACTGGTTCCAACTCTTTATATTTTGAAGATGCTGTGTAGAAGTGCTAATGGTATTGGGCATGGCAGCACACAGCTAATCCCCGTGCTTGGGAGGCTGAGACAGAAGTATTGCATATTTGAGGCTAGCCTCAGCAACTTAGTGAGACCCTGTTTCAAAAGGAAAAAATAAAATAGGGCTGGGGGTGTAGCTCAGAGTAGAATGCTTCTGGGTTCAATCTCCAGTAACTAACACACACACACACACGCAGATGCACACGCATATGCACTCACACATGCGAGCACACACACACACACACACACACAGTGCTGATAGTTCTGGTCATGTGAGGGTATGTATAGAATCATGACTGGCATCTGAGGAAATGGACTGAGCCTCACATCCATCCTAACCACACCCCTGAGATGAGATACTAGAGAGCTCCACATAGTCATGCTGCCCATGCCTGAGGAAGAGGAAAGGAGAAGCGAGTATGTGAACATCTACTCTTTATGTAAAGGTACCAAAGTATGCTTTCCAAAATGCAAAGGGGAGAATCAAGTTCATTATATTTCCTAGGGTTTTGGCAAACAACACAACACTCCCTTCTCAATGGAATCAAATGAACTGATTCTCCTACATAAGGAATCCATTAGCAGGTGACTTCACACTGATGTGTTAAGGAGAATTTCCAGTTTTCTGCTCTACTAACCTTAGCATATAGGTTTAGTCCTCAGGTTGACTTACCTCATCACCCCAAGGTAGCTGCAGCAGCCCCAGGTGTTTGTAGTCTCGCAATATCCAGAGTCAGAGAAAGAGACCTGATTTTAAGATCGAGGAAACCCTTTCCCAGAAGTTCTTCAGGAAATTCTCTTTATGTTTCACTTGCCAGATTTATATCACATGTATACACTTGGACCAATCACCAGCAAAGGGAATGGAAGCAGTGCTACACAGATTGATCAAAACATCCTACTGAGTCACAAATGAGAAGAGTAGATACCTGAACAAATATGGGGTTTTGCTACCAAGAAGAGGGTAGATGTGACAAATGGCTACCCTTGAGGTTAAAATGAACCTCTGGTGATATTGTTAAAATCACCTGAAATATGATAAAGAACAACATAGTAGCATTAAGATGTTTTAAAAACGAATAACAGTTATGCACTCTAATTTCATTTTGTAGATTTCATTCTAGTCTTTGTGCAGGTTGCACATACTTTTCCATATTTGAAATCCTTGCTTTGTAGTCTCTACCTTGTAAAATAATTGTGAATAATATTTGTACACATTTTACATTATCGATAGCATCTTTAATGACTCAGTTCTCTTTTAATTCAATGTGACATTTTGATCCAGCCTTTATCATTTGAACCCTTTATTATTATTAACATCACTGCAACAAGCCTTTAAAGTGGATATTTGTACTAAGCCACATCGAGAGAGGTTGTGTTACTATCACATTAGGAAAAGCAATGGCAAGTAGCTGCAAGGTCTTCAGATTTGGAATCGGAGACTAGACTTCTGTCTTAACTCTGCTACATCTTTACTATATATACTCTGACTGACTTATCAGTCTTTTGGGCCTCAGTTTCCTTACTTGAAAAGATGAAGTTTGATAAAGAGATCCTATGATCATTTCCACCTCCAGTTGTCCCTGATTTTATGAATTCTAAGACCTTTAGATAAGTATTAGTATTTGGGTCTCAGGCTCAGGTACTGACTTAATAAATGCATAACAATTAAAAACTGGTGGCCACATTAAACACCCAAAATCTTGTTTAGCCAGCCCATTTCCATGTAAAGCAAAGGCAAAATGCAAACACTGTTTAGATAGAGTGTGCACTACCCATTTTGGCCACAGAATGGTCCATTCCCTGCAGCTTTACACTGGGATGCTCTGCACCTTCATAGTACCTGTCTTGCTCCTGAAGGGCTTTGAGTTTGCAACCTCTGGAAGGTGAAACTGTGGCCATTGAATGAATTGCTCACCTGAACCTGGTACCTAGGTTTCCATGGAAGTCCTCTTGCAGCACATTGTTGAAAGGCAGCCTTATTTGTTCGCAAGATCTAGTGATGGTTTCCATGTAAGGCACATAAACACCTTGTCAGGCATCCGAGACAGGTTGGAGAGGATGATTGATGGGAGTGGGCTTGTGAAATCACACCTGCTGTCACAGCAGATGGGGAGAAAGCCGGAGTAACCTGTGGAATTGCTGATCCTTTTTGAAAATTCACTCACAAAAACATAATTTTAGCTCTTTTACATACTTTAGAAATAGCCATTATCACAAACCAAACTCTAGGGGAGCAACTACCATGTGAGTTTTCAGCAGTATGATTTCAATAACATAGCAAGAAGCCTTCACCAACTGGGGGAGCTGGTGTTTGAGCACTGGGGTGGTGAAGCAACTCTTTCTTTGCCAAGCAAAAAAATGTCATTCAAGCTGCAATTTCTGGCTAGCTGCCCACTGGGCATGGAAGCCTGTCCTCAATGAATGTTATCCTAGTCCGTGCGTAACTGCCTTTGGAGCACAGAATGCATCTGAGAGAGGGAAAAAGATGAAATAGAGATGAAATAGATTTTGCACAGAGCAAACCAATGAATGGGCGGTGGGGATCACAGCCATTTACACCAGCAGGGAACCCATGTGGCCCTGAGGGAGAGTTCTGAGGTCTCAATTTTAAACTCGTTTTACTGTTGGCTCTGTCCTGAGCAACTTAGTCACATGTTATCCTATTTTTTCCTGCTATGCTTTTAAAGTTTTATTCAAAAACTAGTTATTGAATTCCCATTAAGTTTGTTGCACTGTTTTATCAAAGACACAAAGAAGTGCACTTGGATGGGTCAAACGTGTGTGTGCTAAACTAAGAAGCAAGGAAATAATTTAATAGCACTAGGCAACAAAATAGGTAAAAGGCCTCCAGGAAGGATATGATAGAACCCAAATGAACCCTTAAACAGCTAGAGCTGGATGTGCACAACAGGGAAGGGCATGTCTTCAGAGAGGAAAAGGAAGACTTTCCGGACAAGGCGGGAATTGATTGGGC
>PVLC010019865.1:0-30186 GCA_004027655.1 Graphiurus murinus | reverse complement strand
AAGGAATGTGTTTGCAGAAGAACTGATGCTATCGCTGTTGATGCACAGGAGGGTAGGGAGAGGTCTGCAGCCCAAGGAGGTCTGACTGCCTTGTGGAGCCAGCAGTGCAGAACCAGTGGGGGGACACTATCGTAAAGCATATGTTGGAAGCATGATCACAGAGGAGTTTTGGAACTCCTTTTTCAGGGTGCAGCAGAATAACATGGAGGACTGCTATCAGACTGCTGGGACCTACTCCCAGAGTTTCTGGTTCAAAAGATGTGGGCGAAGCCCAAGAATCTGCATTTCTACCAAGTCCCCAGGTAATGGTTGATCAAGGTATATACTGTAAGGACCCCTAGTCTAGACCATCAGTTTTCCCAAAATACCTGGCATGAACACTCAGACCAGTGGTCTTCAAGCTTCTGAGGAGCTGAAAACCTTCTTGTGTACGACAGGACTGTCCTGTGAGTGGTGGTCTGTTCTCACCCAACATTCACACCCTCTTCTCCGGCTGCATCACGTGACCCCTCCTTTGGGGAGCCCCTCCCCCTCTGTCTGTCTGGGTGGGGATGTCAGTCAAGTTGTCTCCACTCTCCCCTGGGCAAAGGGTGGACACCTGGCTCCATCAGTGGGGAGACCTCCCTAGACTCCAAGACCAGTAGTGGGGTGGGGGGATGAGGTAAGGACGGTGAAAGAGCTGTAGCTAGTGGTTGCTAGAAAATAAACACCAAGAAGCGGTGCCCTACTGCAATCCTTTCCCGTGCACCTCGGGGTCCAGCTTCTTTCATTTAGCATCTTTCATGATCACTCCTCGCGTGCATCAATTTATTACCTCAATATACAAGTGCATCGCTCTGAGTGTGTTCTGACTCA
Source organism: Graphiurus murinus (assembly GCA_004027655.1). Classification (NCBI taxonomy): domain Eukaryota; kingdom Metazoa; phylum Chordata; class Mammalia; order Rodentia; family Gliridae; genus Graphiurus; species Graphiurus murinus. The sequence continues at coordinate 29,331 of PVLC010019865.1, read as the reverse complement.
CCCAACCTGGTCAGACCTCCAATCTAAGCCAATCAATTAGACTCTTGCACCCAGGAATTCAAACAGAAATTCCTAAACAATTCCTAACACAAAAGACCTTGCACTGTGGGAACTCAATGCTGGCTGGTGCCTGGCTGGACGGTCAGTCCTGGAAGGTCAGGAGTCAGCTCCGGCTGCTCCCTGGATGCCAGCGCTGTCCCAGGTCCCACCAAATGCCCGAGAAGTCTGGCCATCCAGCTCCCCCTTTTTGCCTGTCTTCTCTCATTTCTCTCTTCTAACTCCCTTTTGCCCAAGTAAGCCAGTCTGTTTTGGTGGCCCGAAACTTTACATAAGATCCTTCCAAAATAGGAGACGTGGAACTCCACATTTAACACAGATAAAAATAGTATCTCTGGATAAAAAGGGGAGGAGAGATCTCCCACCCAAGCTCTGGCGCCCATAACACACACCCTCCCTGGCCCAGGCACACCTCCTACAGGTTTCTGAAGATCTCCAAGTGTTTACAGGATGGAGATGGAAGACAGTGGCCTGTAACATCTGCTTGTATGTGGGGCTCACTTTGGCAGCCAGCAAAAGAGATACGGACTTAAATACCAGTGGGTAAAAATACAGCCTGCTTTCCCGAGAGTTTTAATTATACATTTCTATATTAGCTCATCCCTCCAGAAAACCTCATATGCTCACATGGAGCCCCAACCCCTGCCCCCCAAGGTTGTATTTCTCAGTTCATCAGCCTAGATGGAAGCCGATATTGGCTCCCCTGCTTCCTCCAAAGAAATACAATGGGAAATAACAAGGGCGATGGAGCCAAAACACGTTCGTTTCAGCATAAATCGCTAAAGAGCAGACATCAGCAAAGACGCAGCCGCGGAGGCCCACGCAACAGAGCCGCCGGATGCTTATAGTGCAGCCCCAGATAGCAGCTGCTCCACCGAGGCCTCAAAGAAAGGAATAAATCTACATGCAGAAGCTTTGTCTCGAGGGGGCAGAGAGGGAGAGAGATTTCCACCGTGCAGCTTCCTCTCCAGGATGGACGGCTCCTCTGAAATGAGTCACTGTCTTCAGCAACGCAGGTCCCTTCACCCAAGCTGGGAGAGTTCTACCGGGAGAGGTGGACATTTTACTATAGGTCAAAGGAAGTCCAGAAAATTCAAGTTGTACCCACTGAGGGATTTTGGAGACGGAAGGAAGATCTGATTTGTGTGAGTTTTAGACAAGTCCATTCTCAGAGATTATTTGGATCAGGACACCACTCCAAGCATGGGAGGCTCTTAGAAATCCTGATGACTAAATCAATCCAACCAGACAGTTGGGTGTCTCTCTACGGGTTCATGAGCATCCAGAGAATAAAGACTCTCAGGGCCATTTATGTCCATTTAGGGGACAAAATCTCAGGACTGAGGGGTCCTGGTCTATTTAGGTTTTAGGAAATGGGGCCATTTGACCAAGAAAGGGCCAGGCAAGCTCATGAAGGCGCTTTTCAAGGTATGCAGGGCTCAGCCTACAGCTTGCAACGTATATTCATAGCTTCACTAATTGGGGTGGGGAGATGGGGTCCTTGAACACTTGCGAGGTCAAAAATGAGGAGGGTTGTTGGTGTGGTGATCTCAATTTTATTGGTAAGAAACCGAAGGGCTGTGAGGTTCGTGAGACATGTCCCCACACGCTCTAGTCTCTGCAGAAAAAAAATTCGTAGCTTGGGACATTAATCTCTGAACAGATGTCGAGGCTGAAAGGAATTGCTAAACCACACATCTCATGCTTGTTCCTATGTAGAAAAGCCATTCCCGACCCAGACTGGAGGCACAAAGAGAAGACCACACTTGAGTCACGGAGAGAAGAGGGTGGAGATATAGATGGTCAGGAAGTCTGAGACCCCAAGGAGAAGGAGCCACCGATCCGAGCACACTTCTCCACACACCACATCTCCTTTGGGTCTCACTCAATCGTTCTTCATTTGCTTTTCAAACAATCATGGAACATACGTCCTCAGATGCCCCATGTTCCCCCCATAAACCTGCATTTTTGCTTAGATTTGGTTTCTGTTGCTGGTCACCACCAAACTTCAGGAGATACAATTTTCCCAAACCCTAGATAAACCTGGTTTTCGGTACCTCCCCTTCTTTCTGTCTGCTATACAATGCCTATGACCATGTCCTGCTCCAATCAAAGAAATGCAACTTCTCCAGTTATGTTTTGGTACCCGGACATCTGCATGGCCTTTCAAGATTCACTAAGTAATTTTATAGCTTCGCTAATGAGGGGGCAGGGAGGTTAAAAATAAGGAGGGTTGTTGGTGTTGTAATCTCAATTTTTTTCTTCTTTTTTGTGGCTCTGGGGATTGAACACAGGGCATTCTACCCCTGAGCTGAGTTACATGCTCAGTCCTTTTTATTTTTTGTTCAAGACAGGGTATCACTAAGTTGCTGAGAGTCTCGCTAAATTGCTGAGGCTGGCTCCGAACCTGCGATCATCCTGTCTCAGCCTCCCAAGTACTGGAACTATAGGAATGCACCACCACACCCAGCCAGGATCTCAACTTTATAGACAAGAAACAGAAGACCCATGAGATTAATTAGCTTGTCCCAGGATCTCTTAGCTCATGAGTGATATAACCACCTTTAGAAACAGATGGGTCTGAGTCCACTCTATGAATTCTAGACTTATGGTCCATCTCTGGAACTTCTTACTTTGATGTCCCAATATTTATTTTCCCTTAATATTGTGTTGGAATCTACAGAACGGACTGTACCCTATGCCCTGCCACTGACTTTCCTTGTGATCCTACCTAAGTTACTTACCTGCTGTGAGTCAAATTCTGCATTCATTAAAAAAAAAGGTCCCACAAAACAGAATTTTGTGCAACCCAAATAGAATTATATGCATTATATACTGTCCCTAAAAGCATATATTTACATAAAAATTATATACTGACCCAAAAGTTCTGAGGTCACTCACTGACCACCACCTCTCCACTGGGCCAGGTGGACTGAGTTTTCATAAAAGGACACAATCACTCCTGAAATGTGTGTGTGTGTGTGTGTGTGTGTGTGTGTGTGTGTGTGTGGTGTGCTTTCCCTCTTAAAGTCTAAGTGAAATATGCTAATATTCCTGACATGCCCGAGATGAGTCTCCCTCTAATTCTTGAGCCTGTTTCTGCACTGGCCGCTCCCTCAAGACCATCTTCCTTCCAAAGGAGAGTGAAGCTCCCACCCCCGGCGTCACCCAGGTATGAGACGTGGGCAGGTGTCATGCTGAAAATGTCAGCGAGGGCAGGCGCTCATGTCATGAAATGTCTGCCCGCCTGGCTGCCACGTTAGCCAAGTCAAAAGTGCTCCCTAGAGAATGGGCATTGGACAGGCCAGCTTAGATGGAGACCAGGTAAAAGAGCAACATCCTCATGTTTTTCCAGAGAGCGAAAGAGAAAAAATAATGAATAAGTCTGCATAGGACAGAAGGCTGAACAACCAGGAAGTCCCAGAAAGTCTTACTGGCACGAAACAAGAGAAATCAGGTAAAGAGGGATCCGGTTCCTGATCCAAGCTGGGGCCTGGGAAGAACGTTGGACCACAGGTTAAACATACTTAACTCCTACATCCCAACACCCTTTACTTACCAGTCAGGTTATGGGTCTATTTCCTAGTTTCTTAAATCGAAAGAAGGAGATAATTGCCATTTTACTCTCAACCTCTTCAGATTTCACACACGAGTGAGATCATGTAGTACTTGTCCTTCTGTGTCTGGTTTATTTCACTTAACCTTATGTCCTGCAGGTCCATCCGTGTCAGGATTCCATCCTTTTTTATGGCTGCATAGTATACCATTGTGCATGTATGTACCACATTTGGTCATGGCCCCATATATACATGAATCAGAATATCCCATTATTCCCCGCGAATATGTACAATTATTATATGCCAATCAAAAGTATTTCTTAAAAGGAGATAAAACTCCACTCCACCTATGTTCAGAGGCTTCTATGGAGACCTTAGGAGCTGACAGAAGAGGAAAGGCTTTGAAAGGAATCGGGAAGGTTTGAATGTAGGAGGTAGAGAGTGGGGGCGGGGAGGTTGTTACTTACTGACTCTCGGGTCTCTGGCTTGAGAAACCAGGTAGATGACACAGGGCACGCTAGAAGCAGCACACCCTTGAGGAAAGGGCTTGGCAAAGGTCCCATTGTACTTCCTGGACTAGTGAGATATGCAAAGAGGGGCATGGGAGGGGAAGATGGATTCGCAGAATCGCCGTGCCAGATGTTCTCAGGGACTGGACCAATAATCAGAGACTGCAGCCCTCTCTCAGCGAGATTCGCTCACTCTGACAGCTGGCCCGCCAGGTCCTCTAGGACCTGAGACCCTTCCCGGCCCTCTCCCTCAAGCCTTTCCACATAAATCAGCGACAGACTTCTGCTAAGTCTCGGCTGATAAATGAAACCCTTCCCCAAAGAGTTTGGCCCAAGTCCAGCCCAGCAGCGCACGTGTCCATGTAAATCACTCTTGCCTCTTATGACAACATGTTAATGATGAAATAGAGGTGATCTTCCAAGAGAGGGGAAAGCTATATTTTTGCAACTGGAAATTGGAAATGTATTATTAACAACGAGCATTAATTATATATTTTAATGCTCACATAGGAGAGGCGATGGGGGCATAATTTGCAGAGAGGCGGGGGCAGGGGCCAGAGGCTGCAACCTCGCACGATTATTTTATTAAGCTCAGGCCCCATTTCCGGAGCGCATGAATATTTCATTGGGAATATTTATTTCATCTTATTATTCAGCTGCCGCTCCTCAGCTAAGCCCCCCGGTTTGAGACCAGTCTTTCCTCTTTCCTGATCTTGTTCTTGGGAGAGTAATCCATATCCAGAGATGGTGAGTGGTCCCCAGAGATCCTGAAAGTCAGATTAGAGTTCGCTCAGGCCCCAGGAAAATCCACATGGGCAGCCATAGCCCCGTGACCATGGAGGGTTGTGGACAGCTCTATGGGGAAGGGGGTCAGGTGCCCCTGGTGTTGGGGTCACGCTCCAGAGGCTTCCCAATCTGAATGTGTCGGTCTGTCTCCACCACTAGCACAGAAGACTTGAGATGGATTGACATAAAGCGGAACTTGTTTTGCCTCCTGATCTCTGAGGTACAGGAGCACCAAGACCCAGTGCTTTGGACCTGAGGTAAGACCCATGATCATGGCAGACAGCAAAGCTGCTCACACAATGGGGGCCAGAAGTGGTGGGGTGGGGAGGGAGAGAGAGAGAGAAAGAGAGAGGAATGAACCTACCTTTGAGGGGCACTGCCCTAGGAATCCATATCCTTCAACTAGGCCCCACCTGCTAAAATTCCCCCCACCTCCCAACTGCCCTTAAGCTACAAAAGACGCGGTCGATGGATTAATCCACTGACCGATGAGGATAGAGCTTCGTGACCTGGCCACTTCCCAAAAGGCCCTCTTCTGGATGCTGCTGGATCGGGGAGCACGCCTTCAACATGAGATCTTGCAGGGGGCATTCTAGCCCCAAAGCTTAACAGCTAACCCTAATTCCTGGGTCCAAGTCCAGGTTCCCGGTGCCCTGTCCTGACCCCACTCGGATGTCCTAATTGTCTATGAATAAGATGCATTTGCCTTTATCTTACAGAAAAATAGGTATTTAAGTAACTATGATGTGCTATAATCCTAAAATGCACAGGGACGTCTAATGCTATAGATTTGACAAGGAACTTGAAAAGGGAGTAAGGTGCTCAAACCCTGTTCCTCTATCCACCGACCAGTAGACAACATTTTGTTTGCATACTATTTGCTCTTTGGTTCAAAGATACCCTGCACTCAGCAAACATCCCAATAGGTCTGGGAGCCCATCCCAGCTCTCGTCTCCACCCTGGGAGCCGGCAGAGGGGAGTCATCCGATTCCCCCACCCCTGATACACATGTTCAGGCTGCACATGGATGGAGGATCCCAGTTCCATCACTGACTCTGGTCCTGCTAGTGCCGCAGGGTTCACCTTCATCTCAGGGATAGTGACGGGGTGGGAAGCGGTGGAGAGTGATACAGCTCACTGTAACCTGAGGACCCATCCTTCCTTCACTAAAAGCCTTTTCTTCACAATCAAAGACCCCTCCCTCTCTCCCATCCAGATGGACTATGCTCTGTGGCCAGCAAAATTTCCTAAGTTTCTGTAGGACAATCTGTTGTCATTTATACTTTCCAGGGACCCTAGGAACCATAAAGTCAACCAAGAATACACAGACCCTAGTGGTGGTACCAAGATCCATCTAATTTATTACTGATTACCCCCCCCCCCCCGAAATAGTACTGAGGAAGGTATCATTACTTCTTTCCAACCTGGAGTGAACTTTATACACATTTGCTGAGCAGCTCTAGTTTTCCAGAGTCACTCTTAATTTCATACTGATAAAAACTTGATAAAAAAAAAATCAAGAAGGGCTGTCAGTCGATTCTCTAATGATCTAGATTTCCTTCTTCAAGGCCAAAGCTATAATGTGAATATTAAAATGTATGCTCACCGCGGTTCTCACCAATGCCTATTAAGCCCAGGACGAGGCAGGAAGCAGAAAAGATCGACAGTCTATTTTCATTCAATCTCTCTTAAAATAATGATGCATGCAACTCCGTGTCATTACTTTTTAATGATCTTAGCCTAGTTAATAGCACAGTAATATTCCAAAAAGGAGCAGGGGATTATTTCCACATTTAATTTTCATTGCAAAAATGAAAGGAGCTCTCTCTCTCTCTCTTTTTCTTTCTCTCTCTCTCTTTTTTTTTTCTTCCAGCCTGAGAAGCTGTCTGCTGCCAGCGACTACATTTGCTTTGCTACATTACAGCTGAGCTAATGGATCAAAACCAAGTGATTAGTTTCCTACTCTTTTGCGCATTTCCAAGGACTGACCAAGTAGCTCCAGAAGCCTTGGACCTGGCTTTGCAATGTCTGAAGGAAGTTTCCTTGGATGCTCTTCCAGTCAGGGCCCTTTGACCTTCCTCCTGACTCGGACTTCCTTCTGTGTGTTCCTTTGTCTGTTTGGGATGCATGGAATGATTAGGAAATAAGGATTTGGGGGAGTATGCTAAAGACCAGGCATCTACTTTCAATATATGTTTAGGCCTCATCAAAAGCTAAAAGGACTCCGTGCAAACACTGCCCATCGATTCATGCAAACATGTGTGAGCTATTCTGTGCCGAGCACTGTCCTAGACCCTGGGTGTGCAGCGGTGAGCACCACAGAGGTGGTGCTCTATGTCGGAGCTCAGAGTAGCAAGATTTGGGAGCTGGTATTTCCTCAATTCCAAGATGCATAAGAAGTAAGAAGAGCCAGGTGTGGTGGTGCATGCTTGTAATCCTGGTACTTGGGAGGCTGAGACAGGAGGATTGCAGGTTCAAAGTCAGCCTCAGCAACGTAGTGAGGCTCCTTAGCAACTTAGCAAGACACTGTTTCAAAATAAAAAATAAAATAGGACTAGGGGCATAGCCTGGAGGTAGGCAGCCCCTGGGTTTCACTCCCAGTAACACACACACACACACACACACACACACACACACAAGAAGTAAGAATACTACAATGATCCATGTATATCCATGTTTCTAGTGGGAAAATTCACAACAGATAAATTATGAGACCAACCCAGGTGTCTATCAACAGATATATGGATAGTGAAAATGTGATATATACACACACAGTGGAGTTTTACTCAGTCATAAAGAGGAACAAAATTATGTCATTTGCAGGAAAATGGATCAAACCAGAAAATACTATACTAAGTGGAGATCAGCCAGTCTCAGAAAGCCAAGGGTCGTATGTTCTCTCTCACATGTGGAAGCCAGAGAGAAAGTAGAAAACATGAGAGACTGTAAATAATGTGGAGAGAGACCTACAGAGGAGTGGACGGGGTTGCGGGAGGGAATTAGGAGGGAGAAGGAGGAGGATTGAAGGAGGAATCAGTTCAAATAATACCTCGGTAATAGGTAAAGGTATTAGTACAATTTCACGAACATGTGCAGGGAGGGAAGAAGGCAAACACAGTTGGATGTGGAGGAAAATGTACCAAGAATTGCGTGCATGTATGCTTTTAGCACATCGGACTTCACTATGATGTGTGATCACAATGCACTCATAAAATAGTTAAAAGGAAGTATAACTGACTTAATAGTACCTTCTTTTTCCAGGTGAGGAGGAATAAAAAGCAGTAAATCAACCTAAATTTTACCATAAATCATAAGATGTACCCAAATAATATTGAACGTGAAAGATAAAAGTATATTTTTGAACTACAATGAGGATGTCACTATAAACTCAACAGAACGACTTAAAATGAAAAAGACTGACACCTCAAACACTGGCAGAAATGGAGGGCAACAGTAATTCCCATACACTGTTGGCCCAAAAGAACTGATAACCTCTTGTAAAACGAAACCTGCAATTCTCCTGTGATCCAGCGGTTCCTCTCGTAGGTAATTATGCAAGAGAAATGAAAGCGTATATGCACAAGAGACGTATAGCAAAATATTAATAGCAACTCTGTTCAGGATAGCCCCAAACTGACAGAGTTATTCAACAGGAGAGCCAATGAACCAGGGAATAATACAGTGCAGTATCTTCACTGAGTGGAATACTACTCAGTATGCAAAAAGAAACAAACTACCAACACATCAACAATAACGTGACATTACGCTAAGTGAAAGAAGACAGACACGAAAGAGTGCACATCACAGCATTTCACTAAGAGCAAACTAAAAGAGGAAAAACTAATTTGTGGGGAGAAAAAAAAAGTCAGAATAGTTGCTGCCTATAAAGGATAAAGGATCTGGGATTGACAGGGAAGGGGTTAGGGAAAACATTATGGGGTGACCGTCATGCCCTGTATTGGGTGCTAGGATTATGCCAATTTCGTCATCTGTCAAAATTCATTGAGTGCTCCACTTAAGAACGGCCTGTTTTAGCCCAGAGTGGCGTCACATACCTGTAATCCCAGTACTTGGGAGGCTGAGATGGGAGAATCGCAGGTTAGAGGCCAACCTCAGCAAACTAGTGAGACTCAGCAACCAAGTGAGACCTTGTTTAAAAATAAAACAAACAAAAAAAATTTTTAAAGGGCTGGGGTGTAGCTTGGAGATAGCCCCCCTCCCCGGATTCAATCCCTAGTAACACACGCACACACAATACTTTCTTGATCCATTGCATGTAAAATTTGCAAGAAATGAAAGGACTGTAGACAAAATTTGAACCCTAATGGTATATATACTGATGTCTGCAACTTATTTTGAAATGTATCAAAACTATAAGCTAGATGGATGGAAGGATCAGTGGGGGGGTAGGGGCATAGATGGATAGAGGGAGGAGGAATGGGCAGATTATTGGATCTATGATAATGCAAATATGGTAAAATATAATTACACAAACTAGGCCATTGGTATATGAGTTTTCACTACCAAATTCAATCTCTTTGTATGTTGAAAATTATCCTTATAAAGTACTTGAAAAATATGTCACTGAATCAGGTAATTTTGCTAAATGAAACTTGTCACCAATATCCTTCCATCTTCCTCTTAGGCCCTTTTCCAAATTTGTGCTTCCCCTTAAAGGATCCAGCCTCCATGCTCTGCCTTCTGTCCACTTGGAGTCATCCCTGTTTCCTGTCCCATTAAAGGACTGAAAAATAAACATGTGTGCGCTGGTGATGGTTTTGTACTACATAGCTGCATGTGACCCTTGCACTGGGCACTTATATTTTGACCCAATAATTCATCAACACTCACTCATGGGTGTCTTTGTAATTTCCCATGGCCTCATCTGAACCTTCACCTTTAAACTGAGTAACTACTGTGTCTTGTACAATGCCGGTGCGCCAGCTACTATGCTAAATGCTTTCATAGACTATCGTTGGTGTTGTAACCCATTCTTGTGGTTCAGGAGTCACTCTCACTGATTGACAGACGAGGAAACAAAGATTCGGGCAGTTTGGGAAATTTTCCCAAGATTGCACAGCTATTAGATGGCAAAGCCAGCATTCCAAACCTGGCGTGTCTGAATTTGAATGCTGTGCATTTATAACATGTAATAAAATGAGGAGTTGGGCATGATGATCTTTGAGGTTCTTTTCCATTCCAGAATCTCTAATCCTAGAATGGGGAGCAGTTTACTGTACAAGGTACTGTTGAGCACAGTCGTTAAGCTTAAGGGTCTTGTAGAAATTATATATACATTAATTTTTGTGTTTTCAATTATTTTTATTGTTGTTGTTTTGTTTGGGTAGTAGGGATTGAACCCAGGGGCATTCTACCTCCCAGCTACACCCCCAGACCTTTTTCCTTTTTATTTTGATATAGGATCTTGCTGAGTTGCTGAGGGTCTTGCTAAGTTGCAGAGACTGACTTTAAACATGTGATCCTCCTGCCTCAGCCTCCCAAGTATTGGGATTACAGGCATGCATCACTGTACCCTGCTTAATTATACATTAGTAAGTAACTGAAATATGTTAATCTACTTAAAGCACTGCCTACAGTGACTCCTGCAGGCTCATTGGTCCCTTGTTCCTTAAGTACGGCGCAAACAAAAGTCAATAAAGGATAAATCTGGAGAAAAGCACATGCTCTGTCACCAGGCAGCTGGGAGCCACTGCTTGCTATAGTCGAGGGCTGAATCTGTATTTTCCTGGAAGACACTGTAAAGGGAAAATATCTTGTATTTCACAGCAGTTGGTTTCTTTCAGATAAAAGATAACATATACATATATTGGCGGGAGGGAAGAGTTTATTTTATTTATTTTTTCCTGGAGAACTTGGTATGAATCTATCATATCCTTATTCAAGAAATGTTAGTTAACAGTGAATAGGATCTTTAGCTTAAAAAAAAAAATAAGCAGATAAGAAAGCATCCTTCACACGGACAGACCTTCCGGGCTACTCCCAACAGGCTATGCGTAACCTACCATAGAAACTTCACAAAGCCTTGCTATGAGGCGGGGAGCTGGGTTCACACACTCAGTTTTATGATAACCTTGCAAAATATTGATTTAGATCCTGGAGACGCAAGATAAATGACTAAGCTAACTGGTCTTTTGGTTGGGATCGGGCTGCAATTGATTCATGACTGGTTTCTCTAACAGAAATTCACAGGGTAGGAATCATGAGTTTGGGCATAGAGTGGACCCACTTCTCATCTGAATATTAAATGGTGCCAATGTTTCTTGCCTAGGTGGTCAACTAAATTGCAAGCCTATCCCCTTATATTGCACAGCATTACTTGAAAGACCTTCAACATCTTTCTCTCCCCCTCCCTCCTCCACTTTTCCTCCCTCTCTTTTCAGCCTTTCTGCATCGCTATATGACACACATAGTCACCACCACTTCACTTACCAGAAGAAAAAAATGCAAGGAAAGATATTTGATGCAAGAAACAAACGTGATAGTTGGGCTTCCAGGATTTGACTTTTCCCTAATAGCAACAGTAAATGTCACAAAACCATCACAGCTTTTATTTAGGGAGATGGCTTATATCTCTAGGTGGCTGACTCTCCAGTCCCCCCAGCAGACTGGAAACTTTCCGAGTGGAGCAGCTCCCTCTCCTGGAGGATTCTGGGAGCCAGAACCCTGTTGCCATTTTGGTCATTACTCACTATGGCTCACCCAGTGAAGAAGATTTTGCCTGGATGGGTTAAAAGCATAGACTTCCTGAAATCAGAGGCTGGCCACAGAAAGAGAGTCCACAGAGCAGGGCCGAACCTATCTGCCACTCTCGGCCAAGTCCTAAGTCAGGATTTCTTAGGTTCACCTATTTCCGACAACCGTTGGGTCCCTCCTTATGCAAGATGTGAAGATGAGGTTGCCAAATGGACGTGGGGACCTTCATCCTTGATTTCCCCTCGCCTCATGCTCTCATGCCTTAAAGCTGGAGGAAATTTGGTGAGTTGTCAGCATAAAGCAAAAGAAACTCACTTCCTATGTGCAGGTTCCTGAGAACATTATCACAAAAGCAAATGAGAAGCCGGGCATGGTGGTGCATGCTTGTAATTCCAGCATTTGGGAGGCTGAGACCAGAGGATCCAGGTTTGTGGCCAGCCTCAGCTACCTAGTGAGGCCCTCCACAACTTAGTGAGACCCTATTCCAAAATAAAGAATTAAAAAAATAGGGCTGGGGGTATAGCTCGGAAGTAGAATGTCCCTGAGTTCAATCCCCAGTACTGCAATAAATAAATAAATAAATAAATAAGTAAATAAATAAATAAATAAATAAATAAATAAAGAGAGCCATAGTCCCAAGTGCCCATCCAGCCCAGGATGGCTACAACACCCATGTCCCTAACCCAGCTGGAGATGTCTCCCGACTGGCTATAAACTATTAAAAATTACAATGACATTGTATGTCATTCTTAAAATACAAGAATGCAGCCAGGAGCGGTGGCACATGCCTGTAATCCCAGTACTTGAGAGACTGAGACAGGTGGATCACAGGTTCAATATCAGCCAGAGACAATTAGCAAGGCCCTCTGCAACTTAGTGAGACCCTATTTCAAAATAAAATAGGGTTGGGGATATGGTCAGAGGCCGAATGCCCCTGAGTTCAATCCCCAGTAATGCACAGGCATGCACACACACGTACACACACACACATGCACACACACATGCACACACGCACATACACACATACACAAATACTCTAGCATTGAATAGCACACAATTTTGCAGAAGACCACGTGCGCAGGTGTGACTGAGGGCTTGGATTATCTCCGACCCACTGAATGAGTTGCTAGAAGGGTAGCAGGCCTCGGCACTCATGACCGAAGACCACTGCATTTCCAAAGCTCACAGAAGGCCCACGTCGGTGCTTTAGAAAGAGTAGCCAGGCTGTGTAGAAGTCGCCATGCCCCTTTTCAAATGCCCTTAAGAGGTCTTCAGTGCTCAGCCGGCCCCACTCAAAAGTACTTGAGTTGCCACAGATGACCAAAAAGAAAAAAATGAGTTTGTTGAATGCGGCCACCAGAACCTGGGGCTATCGGGCGGCCTGCTTCTCCCTTCTCCAGCTCTTCCTGTTCCGATGGTCACTGACTCGCCCTCCTTATGCACAGGGGAAGAGGATTCCTTCTGGGGATGCTGTAATACAGCCTCAACCTCTTTACCTGAGCATCTTCAGGGGGATGTTAATCAGGCAAGGACACAGGTGGAGAGAGGGGAAGTTCCCTCGGCCAGGGCAAGGAGAGTCCACAGCAGGTCAATTACCAACCTCAAGGGCTGTGCTTGAAGTGAGATGCTTTATAGAAAATTCTCCAGCACATCGTAAGTTCTCAATAAACATTATGCCGTCCCGGTTCCCCTTCCCAAGGAACACACTCTACCTTCAACCTGCTCTCGATTAGTGAGAGCGGGGCATAGCTGAGTGGCATGCTATCCGGAGCATGGCCGGTCGACGCATCATGAATAATGTAATGTCCTGGTCTAGACTATTTATACGCAGATGAATTGTACGTAATAGGCCACCCATGCTAAGGAGGAACATTAATATTTAGCATTCTCAGCTAAGCCACGATGATTAATTTGGCTTTAACTTTGTATCTTCTTTGTAGAAGTTTCTATCTTCTCTCGCCTTTTAAAGGGACCTTATCAGAAATGTTTTCTAAAATGTAAGCAGGCCTTGCTTAGATACCACTCAAAACAGCTGAGCAGGATGTCTAAGAGCCCCCAGCAGTCTCCATGTAGCTTTCTATCCAGATGTCTCAGTTCTAAGGTTTTTACTCGAAGCAGACATTCCCAAGCACAGGAGGGCAAACTTGGATGCACAAATGTATAATGACAGGTGAACGGTTTTATAAATTCATTCATTATGTGGAACATTATGCAGTCATTAAAAGTGAATTACATAAAGCATTATCAACAACACAGGAATATACTTCTGCCACAGATTTAAGTAAAAATAATGAGCATAGAAAAAGGGACTGAAGAAAATGCACCAATGTGCTTACAGTGTCTGTTTCAAAGAAGTGATTTCAGTGATAATTCTTCTTTCACAAATTTCTATAGATAAATTTCCCTATCTGCTTTTTTTTTAACTGAAAAAAAAAAGAAAACAATCCTTCATAAATAAGCTAAACTCCACTAGGCATGGTGGAACATGTCTGTAATCAATCCCAGTACTTGGGAGGCTGAGACAGAAGTATTGCAGGTTCAAGAGCAGCCTCAGGAACTTAGCGAGACTCTCAGCAACCTAGTGAGACACCGATTCAAATAATTAAAATAAAAAAGGCCAGGAGTGCAGCTCAGAGATAGAGTGCCCCAAGTACTACAAAAATAAATTAATAAATAAGTAAACAAACAAACAACAACAAAAACAAGCTAAGCACTGCTGACTCTAAGCTTGGCGAGGACAGAGTCCTTATTTCTCATTCATTATTGTAATTCCAAGTCTCAGCCCAGGGTCCATCAGATCAACAGCATGTAGTAATGTTTACCAACTGGGTGTTCTGACAATCATTTTTGTAAACTTTTTTTTTTCAAATATAATTGACAATAAATAGTAATTTTATGTTGGTAAGTTCCCAAAGCCAGGGAAATGAATGCCAGGCGCGGTGGCCCACTCTTATAATCCCAGTACTTGGGAGGCTGAGACAGGAGGATCCGGGTTCCCGGCCAGCCTCAGCTACTTAGTGAGACACTCCACAACTTAGCGAGACCCTGTTTCAAAATAAAGAATAAAAAATAGGACTGGGGATGTAGCTTGGAGGTAGAATGCCCCTGGGTTCAGTCCATAGTACTGCAAAAAAAAAAGAAGAAGAAAAGAAAGGAAGAGAAAGAAATGAATGAGAAAGGGGGGGACAGCGCTCAGGGCCACCATTTATTGAGCAACTCCCCAGGACCTGCCCCAGCCATCTGCTCTTCATACACTACACCTGGACCCCGGGTGGCCTGCGAGTAAGCGTCGCCATCTGCCTATTCCACGTGGAGAATCCCGCGCACAGCAAAGGCTGCGAATTCGCCCAAGTCCTGCTCTGCCTTCAGCGCAAATAAAACCCAACCGCGGGGCTCCCTCTGTCCTCCCTCTGTCCTCCCAGAGCTCACCTGGCTGTTGGCTTATTCAAAGCTGGTTCTATAAGCTCTCTTCATAACAAAGATGACAAACGCTTTACATCTCATTTCTTATTGCGCATGTTCCCGTGCACTGAGTACTTCTGTAGCTGAGTGCGTGAGGCAGGATCTGTGCGTTAGAAATTGGGCATTTAATGGCCTAGGACACCTTTCTACCGTCTGTCCATCCTGCTCACCTAATCCATTCAGAGGCCTTTAACTGAAGCCTCGGGTGTGGCCTTTGTGGGTCCTTGACCCCCTGGCAAGGTCAGCGCAGTGGGCTGTGGCCACGCCCACCTGGTTGGAAGGCGACTCTGAGGCATGCGCACACAGCCAAGGGCTGTAGCGAGCCTTTGGCTGGTGGGTTTGCAGCCCCTCGTCTTTAAGCCACCATCCTGCTTTCTGCAAACGCTTGCTGAGTGCCCGCTGTGTGCAGCCCCGTCCTAAGGGATAGAGTTTAAGGGGATGTAGGTTCCTGTCTTCCCGCAGGTCACACGCCCAGGGAAGGCAGACCTGGGTGGTTAGAGTGGCACATGCAGGCTGTAAACCTCTGAGCCCTGATGGAACAGCACCGGGGAGTTGTAAGGGAGGCCTCTTCCCTGCTTTGGAGTGTACTAGGTGTGCCAGGGCTCTGAACTATCCTGGATGGATGGATAGAGGAGAGAAAGAAGGATCATTGGAGAAACAAAAATGGTCAGAATTTCAGTCATATATGGTGGCTCATGCCTATAATTCCAGTACTTGGGAGGCTGAGATAGGAAGATTGCTGGTTTGAGGCCAGTCTCAACAACTTAGGGAGACCTTCAGCAACTTAGTGAAAACCCTGTTTCAAAATTAAAAATACAAAAGGTCTGTGGGTGTGCAGCTTGGGGGTAGAATACCTCTGGGTTCTGGATTCAATCCCCAGGACCAAAAAAAAAAAAGGTCAGCATGAGGAAGGAGTGAGGATAGAGACCAGAGAAAAAGGTAGAGGCCAGACACAGGACCCCACGGACCATGTTAACCATGGTTTGCATTTATCTTAAGACCAGCAGGAAGCCCCTCAAGTACTACCAGCCTACAGTTGTGTTTTTAAAGGTCCTTCTGATGGTGTGGAAAGTAAACCAGGGAGAGGACAAGGGGGAACCTGAGCTCTTTTCTTCCCTGGCCAAAGTAGCGTCTCCCAACTCCTTACACACATCTTGGACTCTGCCTCCTGCAGGAGGCCTCGCAGGTGCCCTCATAGTCCAGGGCACTCTGTGCGGTCCCAACCTCAACACCTGTCACAGTGTATGGGGACTTTGCCTGTTTCCTTTTCTGTGACGTCACCAGTCTTCAAGCTCAGTGGAGGCAGGGATTGTGTTTACCTCGCCCACACAGATATCCCCCGTGCCACCAGCAGTGTCTGTACGTTATGCTTGGATGTGGAATGCTGTCCCCTGCACAGCTCATGTGTCAGTGCTCAGAGCTGATGCATCTAAGGCATGAGGGTTGTAACCTCACCAGTGGGTAACCCCATTGTAGTGGATTTACTGGGTCGTAACCTAGGCAGGTGGGTGTGGCTAGAGAAGGTGGGTCCCCGGAGTGTGGACTGAGGGACTGTGCTTGGGTCTTTGAATCCCTCTACTTGCTGCCTCTCTAGCTTCTGTCCCCCACAATATGAGAGCAGAACCCTGGCTCTCGCCCTCTCTCTGCTTCCTGCTGCCGTGACCTGAGCTCCATAGATGTAACTCAGCTTGACGTGGACGGGAATTCCAAGATCTCCAAAAACAAAACAAAACAACAACAACAAAAAAGCTGTGAGCAAATAAATCTTCCTCCCTCTAAGATGGGTGGTCAGTTATCTTGGATTATATCAGTGAAAATGTTGACCAAGAGAGTACATCGAGCATTGAAGAAACATTTACAAAATGACTAATTAACATTTTACCAAGCCCTTACTATGCACTGGGCATCCTTGTAGCTCTCTCATCTGTATGAATGCATCAGTTTACCACAATTCCCCTTCCGGGCAGGTACTATTATCATCCTCCATTGTAACAGATGAATAAGCCAGGCTCGGGGGAGGACAGCTGATGCGGTGGCAAGGTCACATGGCTAGTAGGTGGCATCCCTGGGCATCAGAGTCCCTGCTTTCAATGCCACTTCGACAATGAATCACAAGAAGAAGGGCTTTGGATCTGTGAACGCCAGCCTTTAATTATCTGTGCTAATGGCTTAACGCCTGCGTCCTCTGGAGCAGTGAGTAACTTCACAGTAATCCCTGGTGGATGCCGCCATACATATGGGCTTTCTTCAGTAGACTGACCTTCGTAAATTACCACTTCGAATAGCCAATGACACAGGCCATGCCTGTTCCCTCAGTAGCAATCAAACTAATGGGCAGGAAGTAACTAAGAACTAGACGGGGCTGAGCCAAAAAAAAGCACTCAATCAACAAATTTAATGAAGTACCCACTTCCTCAGCAAGCCCCCACCGTCTTCCGGTGCTCTGCATCCCTGCCAGGCTTGTTTCAATTTTTATTCTCCCCCATCCTGAAATTGGGTCTTTGTCCCCACAGCTGGGCTGGGAGTGCTGGGACAAAGGTCCCCCATGGCCAGTGACAGCATTGTCACACCTGATGGCTTTCTACCATCTCTGGAGTTGTCCCTGGCATTTGATTCTGTGGGATATCTCCATCTCCTTGAAGCCCCTCCATTAGCACCTTGAATGGAAGGCAGAAGGGGAGGGTGGGGCAGCCCAGGTTCCTTTTACTTCTCTCTCAGCGCTCTGCCTCTGCCCTGTCTCTTAACCCCTGGTGTGCCTCTCTGATATTCATCAATCCTGGCTGTCTGCCACATTTTCTTTTTTCTTTTTTTTCCCTCCCCTAATCCTATAGGACATCATAAAGAATTCTGATAAGGCGGCAGAGAAGAACATCAATAAACTCAGCTAGCCACGCTGGAGTCTGAGCTTCCGGCTGTCAGTGTCCTGGGTGGCTGCCCTCCCCAGGGAAATTGTTCTTTTTTTTTTTTAATTCTAACAAGGGATCTCTTTGAAGGACATGAGTAATATGGTCCCTTAGAGAAGAGGGGTCCCAGGAGCACATAAATTAGGAGAACCCCATGGTTACACTTTATTTTTGGTACTAGGGATTGAACCCGGGGACATTCTACCTCTGAGCTACACCCTCAGCCTCGTTTTATTTTTATTTGGAATCAGGGTCTCGCTATGCTGCTGAGGCTAGCCTTGAACCTGTGATCCTCCTGTCTCAGCCTCTCAAGTATGAGGATTACAGGCGTGCGCCACCACACCATGGCGACGCTTAAACAAAGGGCTTGAGCTTTGGTATCAGAGGCCTGGAAAGAAATTCCAGGCCAGCAGGTTACCAGCACTGATAAATATCTACACTCGCACTTAGACTTTTGGAGACTCCATGTCTGAGAGTGAAAAACGAGGCTGGCGGAAGGAAGTGGAAAACAAATAGAATAGTCTATGTGTGCATGTCTCTCTTGTAGAAAGCACCTTCCTCTCCTCCCTGGTAGGTTCTAAGCCAAGAGCTTCCCCACCTTTCCCAACCCCTGGCCGCCTCTTCTACGAGTAACCAGGCAGCCACGTGTTCAAGGCAGCGGATGACGTTCTGAGTCACCCAGAGGGCTGCGTATCCACTGTGCGGTGTGCCTGAGTGATCCATGCACCTTTGCCAGGCTAAACCACTGGATCCTGGGTTGGTCCATTCTTACAGCATGGCCTCACCCACCTGATTAAATATGACACTCAAAGCCGGGCATGGTGGTGCAGGCTTGTAATCCCAGTACTTAGGAGGCTGAGACAGGAGGATCACAGGTTCGAAGCCAACTTCAGCAACTTAGTGAGACCCTGTTTCCAAGTCAAAAAAATAAAATAGGACTGGGGGTATAGCTCAGAGGTAGAATATCTCTGGCTTCAATCCCTAGTACCAAAAATAAATAAAATAAAAATATCATGCACAGGGTTCCTGTGTTCCTAGGGATGGGAACAGGGATGGTCAGCTTCATCCCTGTCTCAGCTAAGAGTTTCACCACTCCTGTCTTCCATCTTAGCCTCTTCTTCTTCCACTAGAATCTGATCTTTTAATTTTACCTCTAAAGAAACTGAATTCCAGTACTTGGGAGGCTGAGACAGCAGGATTGCAGGTCCAAGGACAGTTTATGTAGTGAGACTCTCAGTAACCTAGTGAGATCCTGTTCCAAAATAAAAATTAAAAAGGGCTGGGTATAGCTTGGAGGTAGAATGCCTCTGGGTTCAATTCGTACTACCACACCAAAAAAAAAAAAAGAAAAAGAAGTTAAATAAGTTGTCCGAGGTGACACCGCACCCCCCGGGCACCACCAAGCCATGAATCGAGTGCCCTGCCTCCCTCTCTCCAGCCTTCTTACTCTCCACACTCCATCACTGGCCGCAAGCCCCCAACTTGAGATGTTAATGATGTTCTGAGCTTGCCATACCTTTCCGTCACTGTAAGCGATACAATCCATGCTACATTAATGCACTAATTACCAGCGATGCACATTACCGTGCCCTAATTACTAACAAGAAGGATCGTCAATTGGCCATCCCATCCCGGGTGCCGGCACGTGCCGGTTGGATGGAGATCTGTTCTCAAGGTTTGGCATGCGGAGGAGGGAGACATGACACAAATGAGCGACTGATTTGTTTCGGAGTGACGGCCGGTGGTCACTCTGCTCATCATAGGTGGTCCTCCTGCGATGTTCTTTGTCCTCGAAACCAAGTCCAGCAGAGACTCAATGGAGGGTGGTTTGTGGAACCAGGATGGGGGTGGGGGTAGGCAGTTTCCTGTGCTATGCGGACACAACTGCCCACCTGGTTTGGATGGCCATCCTCCCTTTGTGCCTCTGAGTTTGTCAAAGACTCAGTGTTTTAAATGGGAAATAAGGGCAGCACCCATCTCTTGAGGCTGCCTGGACATTCAACAGCGTCGCGCACACATAGATGGTCCTGCGTGGAATGTCAGGAATAGAGTTAGGCGCTCGATTGAAGGCAGCTATGAACGTGACTGCTGCCGAGAGACGGCTTCTTAATAACTAATTTCCCCCCAGAAGCTTGAAAGTGGCCAACAAAATGGAAATAAGCAACCTTAATTTATCAGTTATTAAATGCTTGCCTATTCAAGGATGCGCAGCCTTTTGGAAGATACTGAACTATAACATTCTAACCTCTAATCCTTATTGCAACCTATGAATTAGGTATGATTATCCCGGCTGCATTGATGAGGAGACTCAGGCCCAGAGATGGTAAATAACTTGTCCAAGACCACACAGCTAGTAAATAGTAAGTAGTAGAACCAGAATTTCAATCCAAGGCTACCTGCATCTTTCTTTCCTTTCCTTTCCTTTCTTTTTCTTTCCTTTTTCCTCTTTCCTTTTCTTTTCACAATTCTCTAATTCAATTTCACTCCCTGCAGATAACCTGTCTCCAAACATCAGTATGGATACGTATTTTGAGGTATCTAAAGGGAATCCCAACTGAGGATATCCCCTTAGGACTGCCACTTAGAACACACTCAGTCCTATGCACTTATTGAGCACTTACTGTATGCCCGGCATTCTTTAGTGCTAGGGTCCTGCTAATGGATAAGATGTGGTCCCTGCCCTTGAGGTCCTTGGGGTCCAATATATGTCAAAAAAATACAAAAAGACAGAAGAAAGAGAGAAATTCTAGAGGAAGCAAAATCTAAAGAAGATTTTGAAAAAAAAAAAATGCACAAAACCGGCAAACTGATTTGGGGAGAAGGGACATTTCAGATGAAAAACATCCTGTGCAAAGGCCCGGTGCTGTCCTCAGGAAACTCGAGCCAGCAGAACTGTGTGTGTGCAAGACTCCAGAGGCAGGTGGGGGCCAGGCCTCTCCAGGGCTGACCCTGCCCTCCGCTCTGAAGGCTTCAGGGAGCAGGCTCCAGGCCTGAGAATAGAGGGCACAGTCAGACAGGCTTCCTCCTCGACACCTCTGTTTGCTGGCTAGGTAGAGCAAAAGCAGTGGTTACCAACCCTGACATTGTAGATTCAATGGGGGGGGGGGGATTTTAAGAACCCAGCGCCAGCAGCCTGCCCCAGACCAATTAAATCGCATGCTCTAGAGCTGCGGTCTGGGCACTGTGGATTTTAAAGGCTCCTCAGACAACACTAACGCACTGCCGGGAGTCAAGCTCCTGCGTCAGAGGCAGGAGGATCCTTGGGGCACGGAGGCTGAAAACAGAGAAAGGGCCAGATCCCAAGCAATGATCACTCTAGGAGCTAAAATTGACTGATGTGATGTAGGAGCTGAGGAAAAAGGGGAAGAGGAGCGAATGGGTGGGTGGGAAGAGAGGTTCCAGTTATTTACACACACACACACACACACACACACACACACCCCTCACATGGCATTATCACCAGAGATTCAAACAAGCCCATCAGCAGTTATTCTTTGCCTATGGTGGTGATCTATGGGAGTCCACAAAGATTGCAGTAATTCAGGAAAGCAGACCACATGTGACACCGCCATCTTCAACACTCGAGGGGGGGGGCACACGCACGCATTCCAGCCCCCCACCCCCCATACACACACCATGCAGAGGAACCTGCCTCAAACACGTGCCGGCCCTTCACAGGAAAATGGCTGGGAAATTTCGCAGGAGGGCTGGGACTGCTGTCTTGTTAGGGCATCGTTTACTTGGATGTAGAATTCTAGCCGCACCAGCTCAGGCCCCGCCACTCACATGGCCGGGCAGGGAGTGTAATGGGAATACCATTAATTTGATGGTTTTAAAGGAGGTGATTTCCAATTTGAATTATTCTCCAGTTGTGAAATGAGTCTGAGCCAGTTTGTAAAACAGCGAGGAGTCAATGCGCCGTACAACCTTGATTTTTTTTGAGTTCTGACACCATGCAAAAAAAAAAAAAAGGAAAAAAAAAAACTTCCCTCCAAACCCATTAGAAGGGTTTTAAAAAAAAAAAAAGAAAGAAAGAATGCCACCACCCTTCAACCCCCTTAGGCAAATTAGCAAGACAAATGTTAGCAAAAAGCTGGGCAGACGCACCATTATTTACAAAGGGGCGAGGGAGGAAGATGCTGAGAAATAAATCATGCTGGCAGTTCAATCAAAAAAACTCAGAATATATTATTCATGCTGCTTCTCACGAGTTGGAGAGACACTGGACAGGGAGAGCCAAGTATGTACTCCTGCACTTTATTTACCCTTAGTAACCATTTGAATTCCTAGGATACCGCCGCTAATGAGATCTGCCTGCTAAACTGACCCACCACGGGCTCGGACAGGTGTTTGAACTCTGACTCCGAGCCAGTGCTAGTCCAGGGGGGATGGGGGTGAGCAAGCCAGGTGGGATCTGGGATGATGGACGGGTCACAAACAAGCAAAGGCGGTGACAATGACCAGTGACAGGGCCCTGGAGCAGCAGAGACCATCCATCCTAGGGATGCTTCAGAAGGAGGCCCGGGCAAGACTGGTGTGCACGGGTGGCGTTGAAGCTGAGGGACATGGAAGATAGAGGAGAATCTGGAGAAAGAATGTTCCTGGAGAGACACTGGGAGGGTCCCACCAATGCAAAGTCCTGGGTGCAGGAATAGGCTGGGCGCGTCCCGTGAATAAGAAGAGGGGCACAGGACTCTGCAAGGGGTCAGGAGAGGCGGGGAGGAGCTGGGGCCGGGGAGATAGGTAGGAGTTGGGCCAGGCAGCCAGGAGCAGGAAGGAGCTTGGATTGCACTCCCAGCACAATGGAAGGCCACTTCAGGGTGGTAAGTGGAGGGGTGACAGGGTGTGTCTTTGCCACACGGAAGACCCTGGTGGCTAGCTCAGGGGTTTTGCACTGGACTCCACTCCAGCTCCAGGAGGGATGAAAGGCAGTGACCAGGGGAGGGGAGGAAAGCTCAGTGTGTTGGGTGAGAGGAAGGTGCAAGGACCTGAGGGCTGGGGCGTGCTTAAGAAAGTGGAGCTGTAGCCGGGCGTGGTGGTGCACCCTTGTAATCCCAGCATTCGGGAAGCTGAGACCTGAGGATCCAGGTTCGCGGCCAGCCTCAGCTACCTAGTGAGGCGCTCCGCAACTTAGTGAGACCCAGTTTCAAAATAAAGAATAAAAATAAAGGGCTGGGGGTGTAACTCGGAGGTAGAATGCCCCTGAGTTCAATCCCCAGTACCACAAAAAATAAATAAATAAATAAAAGAAAGTGGAGCCGTTTTTATCCTTATAGTGTCAGGCAGAGCCAGCAGCAGGGCAGTCTTGCCGGTGCAGTAACGTCATCCACCCTGAGCATCCAAGGAAAGTCTTTGCTGTGTGGCTCTCCCACCTGGAGGAGCAAATGCACCTGGGGGCGGGGGCGCAAAGTCCCAGTGCACAAAGAACGAGATAGAGCATGGCGGTGCTGTAGCACTCTCTGGACCCGGGGTTCTCAGCTGAGGGTGATTCTGCCCCCCAGGGGACAGAGAGCCGCCTCCGGAGACATTTCTAGCGGCCATGACTTGGCAGGGGCCTGTAGCACTGAGAGGGTGGAGACCAGGGATACTGCTAAACACCCTGCACCACAGAGGACAGCTCCCCAGAGGATGACCCATGGCCCTGGTGCCGAGGTTCAGAAGCCATGGGTGCAGCAGAAGCAGAGCCAGACAGCCCAGATCCCAGCCCCAGCACGTGAACCCAGGCAAACCCCCAACCTCACCAAGCCTCAGTGTCTCCATTGGTAAAGTGGGAGTGACGGTTGTTACCTGCCTCCCATGGGGAGGTGGACAGAGCCCCGGCCTGGAGGTAGTAACCATGCTCAGGATGGGGAAACCATAGAGAAGATCACAGAGGTGTGGCTTATGTTTGGGAAGAAGGTTTCAAAATGCCTGGACAGGTACAAGAGGTAAAGAGTGCTCTGAAGCAGGTATCTCCAAGATTGAGGCTTGGACCTGGGTTCTCTCACTTGCAAGGGGCAACTTTGGGGAACTGTATGACTGAGTGTTCCTCTGCCCTTCCTTAGGCATAGATGTAGACAGACATAGAGAGCTACAGCATAAAAACATGACCATGTGATGCACTCCATTAAGGACAGTCAAGATGCTATAGCAAACTACCACAGACCAGGTGACTTATAAACAACAGAGATTTCTCATGGTTCTGGATACTAGGAAGTCCAAAATCAAGGTGCTGGTGGATTCAGTGTCTGCTTCCAGGTTGATAGAAAGGCATTTTCTTGATACATTCTCACAAGCAGAAGGGGCCAGGGGTCTCTCTGGGATTTCTTCTGAGGGTGCTCATCCCATCCATGAAGGATCATTCTTAAGATTTTATCACCTCCCCAAACGCTCACACCAGGGATTAAGTTTTAACACATGAATATTTTAGGGAGAGGAACAAAACATTCAGACCACAGTGCAGTCTTGCCCAGGTCCATCCTGTCCCACCCTGAGCAGGTGTGTCTTACCTACACATGGCACTCGACCTTCTTGCCCAGGTAGCTGTGCTAAGAAAGGCCTGAAGGTGTGACATCTGTATTTCACTGAACATCAAAGAGTTGATCAAAAAAGCACCATCTGAGATCATCTCATGTGGGCTGGGGCTCTCAGCCCTGGCACTGTTAACACCTGGGACTGGATGATTCTTGTTGCAGGGGGCTTTCCCCTGCACTGAAGACTGTCTAACAACCTCCCTCTACAAGTGAATAACCCTTAACGGAGAACCTCTGAATGAGCACAGAATAGTAAAATAAAGAACCTGTGGAGATGGACAGACATTGGACTTGAGCCCTACCTCATCGCCTTTCTGGCTATCTGGCTTTAGGCAAACCAAGCCCCATCTCCAAGGCTCTGACTTCTCCTGTGTAAAACCGGCAGAAGACGTCCCTGAAGCGAGGATGAAATGATATGTAAAGTTATTAGCACAGAGTTTAGCACATAACTGCTTCTCAAAATCTTTACTCCTGTTTTTTTTGTTCATGGTAGAAAGTTAGACATGTGACAGAGTTTCATAGTGGCCCCAGAACAAAATCCCCCTGCTTCTATAAGCAAAGACACGACAGTGGAGACAGGGAACCCAATACTTCTTTAAACCTGTGTCATGAATTCTGGCTTCCCTGTCTCTAGAGGGGTTCTTATTACTGACTGGTTGATTGATCAATACTGCATATTAAACCTAGGAAATTCTACCTTCATGATAAATCTCCCAGCCTTTTTATTTTATTTTACTTTTAAGTTTTTTTGTTGTTGTTGTTGGTTTTTTTTGCGGTACTGGGGATTGAACTCAGGGGCGTTCTACCTCCGAGCTACACCCCCAGCCCTATTTTTTATTCTTTATTTTGAAACAGAGTCTCACTAAGTTGCAGAGTGCCTCACTAGGTAGCTGAGGCTGGCTGCGAACCCAGATCCTCCAGTCTCAGCCTCCTGAATGCTGGGATTACAAGCATGCGCCACCACACCCGGCTACTTTTAAGTTTTGAAACAGAGTCTAGCTAAGTAGACAAGAGTCTCGCTAAGTTGCTGAGGCTAGCCTCGAACCTGAGGTCCTCCTGCCTCACCCTCCCAAGTACTGGTATTACAGGCGTGTACCATTACTCTCAGCTTCTCTTATCACTTATTAAGACCATCACCATCATCATTAACAAAAGAAGAAACTGGAGGACTTTTCCGCATATCTGGAAGCTGTCTTGACCCCATCCAGCCTCAAAGGACCCCTGGACGTTCAAGTCTTCCCTCTCTGGGGGAGGGAGGCCACAAAAATAAAATCTTTACAAGGTCAACTATGTGCACATTCAGAAAAACAAGCTAGCATAGCAGCTAACAGAGCGGGGCATGGGTGAGCTCCCTGATAGCTAGTTTTTTTTTCTTTCTTTTTTTTTTTTTTTGCAGTACTGGAGATTGAACCCAGGGGCATTCTACCTCTGAGCTATACCCCCAGCCCTATTTTTTATTCTTTATTTTGAAACAGGGTCTCACTAAGTTGTGGAAGGCCTTACTAGGTAGCTGAGGCTGGCTGCAAACCCAAATCCTCCAGTCTCAGCCTCCCAAATGCTGGGATTACAAGCGTGTGCCACCACGATAGCTAGTTTTTAAATACTTCCAAACCAGAATGAGTTGGCCTGCGAGGAACCTTCGATGTGCTGGCAGATCCAAAAGCGGAAGCAAAGCCCCGGTGAGGTGACCGGCTGCACACAGGCATCCTGATGAGGAAGCGCTGCTGATTGAATCTCGTTTTGCAAGGTGCCCAGAGCCTCAATGGGAAATCACTGCCATTCTCTGCAGAGCATGGTTAATCGTCTTGGCAAGGCAGGAGAACAGAGAAAACAGGAAGCCCTGGGAAGACGCTCCTGGGGGGGAGGCTTCCAGCGGCCTCTGCTTTCTAAGCATTATTCTCCTTGGCAGAATAGATTATCAGGATTTAAGATGCTCTGGGATGCTACTTTGGTGGTAGGGGGCCAATTATGGCCTCAGCTCTGTCCCACCTTTTATTCTTTCTCTCTGCGGAGCTTCTGAAGGATATGTAAACAACAAACATTAGCCAAGTGGAAGCAAAGGTCACTTAGTCATGAGCTGGGACCATGCCCAGTGCTCTAAGTGCGGACCCTCTGGGAACAGCTAGTCTATATAGCTCACTTTACGCTCAGTTTTTCTTAACTAAACTCAGACTGAACAAATACCCTGAAGGGGAGCTCTGGATGTTGGGGGCATGGCTGGTGCCACCCACCGGATGATTGTCTGGTGTCTTTGAGGGCAGGAAGGGCACGAGGGTGTATGGCTGGGCTCGTTCAGCCTGTCCACCAGGTGCACAGACACAGGAAAGGACACACAGCTTGGAATGTGCGTCTTATGGAATGGTGGCCCCGGCTCCCAGGAAATGCCGCCCAATCAACTGTGTACACCTTGACTACCCGCATGAGCCTGTCTTGGAGTTGGCCACTAGGATGAGGAATTACTGAGGGAGACTCCAGGTGCGGGAGGTCAAGGCTGCAGAGAACTACCCCATCAGCACCACCACACCCTTTCCTTAACAGACAGCTCTTTCTCAGTGAGCTTTTCCTCGGGATGTAAAATAAAATTGGAGCCAGGTGCACTGGTGCATGCCTGTAGCCCCAGTACTTGGGAGGCAGAGACAGGAGGATCACAGGTTCAAGACCAGCCTCAACGACTTTGCAACTCAACAGCTTTGCAAGGACCTCAACAACTTAGCAATATCTTGTTTCAAAATTTAAAAATAATAATAAAATAAAATAGGGCTGGGAATATAGCTTGGAAGTAGAATGCCCCTGGGTCCAATGTCCAGTACCACAAAAAATAAAAATAAAAAAGAAATAAAATTGGTCCTCCCAGCCCTACTACTAAACACCAGGGATGTGCACAGAGAAAGTGAGTTCGTAGGGGCATGAAGCAGACTTGGAAAACGTCCTTTCCTTCATTGTTGCTTCTTTTACCCAGTGCTGCACAAAATAGTTTCCCGAGAAAAGACACACGAGTGAACTCTAATCCTAAGACCAAGTATGTGTGTGAACTAAGCTTGGATCTAGAAGGGCAAAAGCCACCCCGGGTCCTTGCCCAGCCTTTCCGATCCCTCTGAGCAAAAGAGCCATCTGCTCCAGGAATGCTCATTGCCTGCTGTATCGTAGGTGGGTTCCCTTGAAGGACGGGCTGAGATGGGAATGTGGGCAGGAGAGATCAACAAGGAAATCGTCTAAGGAACGACAGCAGGACAGGAGGAAGCTCGGCGCAGGTCTGCAGCCTGAGCAGAGTCTACCCCTGGCCTGATCCCAGGATGAAGGTTCTAGAACATGGCATGGCAGACTTTTTGTATGAAGAGCTAGGTAGAAAACATCAAAGACTTTTGGGTCACATGATCTTGGTTGTAATTTAGCATCTCAGAACTGGAGGGTAGAGTGGGTACCAGGGTGGGTATGGTGGGGGTGGGGGTGGGGGTGGGGACAGTGATGTTGGATAAAAAAGCACAAAATTTCAGTTGGATAGGATGAATGTGGGTCTGGGGATCTACTGTATAACATAGTGGCTGTAGTCAAGAGTTATGTAGTGAAAATTGCTGAGAGCGTAGATTTTAAATGTGCTTACCACACCCATTAAAAAGTATGTTAGGTTATGCATAGGCTAACTAGCTTGATTTAGCTATTACTCAGTATATATATATATGTATATATATATATATATATACATATATATATATATATTTTTAAATGCCATGTCCTAAACTACAAATGCATGCAATTTTACTTTTTCAATTTTACAAAAGAAAATCCCAGCTGGACGTGTTGGCATACACCTATAAATCCCAGTGCTTAGGAGGCTGAGACAGGAGGATCGCAGGTTTGAGGACAGCCTCAGCAAGTAGTGAGACCCTCATTAACCTAGTGAGACCTGTTTCAAAATAAAAATTTTAAAAATAGGGCTGGTGGTATAGCTCAGAGGTAGAATGTCCCTGGGTTCAATCCCCAGTACCACCAAAAAAAAATAAAAGAAAAGAAAAGAAAAAGAAAAAAGAAAAAAAAGTCCCTATTGTCATTTGACCCTGCATTTTTTCTATCCCAATTTTATTTTAAAAATTTCCAAATATACAGAAAAGTTAGTAAAACAAATACCAACATCATAGATTCAACAAGTGTTCATGGTTTGTATCCCATATATTTTAAATAGTAGCAAACACTCTTCAGGCATTTACAATATGCCCTACCAAATATATACTGCATTTGCTAAGTGCTTTGCAAATGTCATTTCTTGAATCCTGACAAAGAGCAGAGAAGATAGGCATGGTTATTCTCTTTATTTCCCTGAGGGGGAAACCGAGGCTTAAAGGAGTCACCTCATGGTCCAAAGTCAAAAGAGCTACTAATTAGCTGTGAACCCAGCACTGGGATGCCGCAGCTGAATGCCTGGCTGGGAGGTTACATAGTCTCCTGAGCCTGAGCCCTCAGCTGCATGATGCAGGAGAGCATCCCAGAAATCATGGGGTTCTGCTATTTCTGAGGAGTTTGGGGCACGCATGGGAAACGGCTCCATAGAACAGCCACCCAAAGGCAGACAGACGGAGCGGCTGAAGTCTGGCGGCCGAACATCAAAGAGATGAACTCCAGCAGCAGCCTCCTCAATCCCTTTCTTCCTTGCTATACATCTCTGACACCACCATTATTAGTGACTGGGCTCAGAAGCTTGCCACCTTGTATGATCTGAATTGATCCAGTAAAGAATTCTCTGAAAAGCACCATTAAGATGATTTATAGTCTAATTTCGGTTGCTATAGATTCCAAGTCAGACTTCTGACTGGAGAGAGAGAGAGAAGAAGAAGAA
>PVLC010019864.1:0-29993 GCA_004027655.1 Graphiurus murinus | reverse complement strand
CCCAGATCTACTATCTTTCCATTCTAAGAGAGCCTCTTTTGCAGCTTGCAAAAAGGTAATTTTTAGTAATCCCCTAAGAGCACCCCATAAGGGACAACTAGGAGAGTTACCCATATTTGTCGCTATCCGAGAACCTAAGCTTGTCCTTACCGGAACTTTCACTAGGAGCCCCTACCGGCTCTTACCGCTCGTCCTTTACCGGAACTTTCACTTAGAGCCCCTACTTACCGGCTCTTACCACTTGTCCTTTACCGGAACTTTCACTTGGAGCCCCTACTTATCGGCTCTTACCGATCGATCGCCCTGACTTCAACGCAGTTCTGGAACCTCGTACGGAAGGAGAAGATCCCCGTACGGGCCACCATATGCCGCGCGCTTGAGTCCGTCCAGCGGAGAAAACACACGACATCCAGGTTCCTTCTGCGAGAAGCTTTACTCAGGATTGCTTATCTTCATGCGGGTAATGGCGGCGGCCAGACCCAGAACAGAGGCTTATATGTTTGCTTTTGGCCAATCAGGACTTGACTCGTATCTGAGCTCCAATTGGTCAGGAAAGCTAGCCTGCACATAAGCTGACATTGCTGTTTTACCACAACGCCTTATTAGGAGTTGTTTACTGCACTGAGGTACTTTACTGCACTGAGGTACTTTACTGCAGTCGCCATCTTTTAGGCGCAGCAGCTTCACCGCTCCCAACACCTGGCCACAACGGCCCACCGGCTGATTTGAAGGCTGAAGGTTGTGGAGTCTTCCTCGCTCTGCATGTCTCTCCTCTCCTTGACTAAAACTTGAAATGTCCGCATCAGCAATTTGTTCTCTGTGCTCAATCCCGGCTCCCCATGAGGCCTTTTAGAAAATGCAAACTCTCCTGGCCTGGGTAGCACTCTGTCATGTCCTCCTGCGGATGGCCTCATCAGATGTCTCAGCACCCAGAGGTCAATGTTGGGGTGAGAGAAACAGCAAAAAGAAGTAATGCTGAAAGGAGTGGACAGGGCCCTGGGGACCAAACAGGGCGCTCACACACTTCCTAACGGTGCTGAGTCTGCTCTGCTTCGCTGGCCAAAGGTTGAATTGTCTCCTCCAAGGAGAGGAGAGATGGGATCTGCCTGGCTTTGGATTCTTGCCCTGGGCGCATGTGGGGAAAGATTCGCCCTCTCCAAGTACTGGTACTACCCTCAGAAGCCCTCGTCTTCTTTGCTCTCCCAAAGCACTGTCTTTTGGATACAGTCATAGGATACACATCAGCCCTTTGTTTTTTATTACACTTTCCATAGTCACCCCCTGGTTATCTCTCTCTACTTTTTCTGTGTGTGTGTGTGTGTGTGTGTGTGTGTGTGTGTGTATGTGTGTGTGTGTGTGTGTGTGTTATTGGGGACCAGGGACATTCTACCTCTGAGCTATACCCCCACCCCTTTTTAGTTTTTTATTTTGACACAGGGTCTCACTAAGTTGCTGAAGGTCTTGTTAAGTTGTCGAGGCCGCCCTCCAACCAGTGATCCTCCTGTCTCAGCCTCCCAAGTAGAGAGATAATAGGCATGCATCATGTCACCCAGCTCTACTGTTTTCTTAGAGACTCTGGATATGAGTCAGTTTTGCCAACACACAGAACTGCGGTGGGTGATGGAGACCACAGAGGCGGCTGGCTGGCAGGACCGACAGCTCACTGCTGGCAGGCTCCTCCTTCCTGAGCATTATCTGCGCTTAATGAGTCGAAACCCACAAGTATAATTAGCACAAGGCTTCAGATACTAGTCTCTGTATGTAATTGAATTGGATTTATGGCTGCAACAATTGCATTTTTGTGTCCCACATCTCTGTCCATATTCACAGAGGGAGCTCTGGCAAGGTCAAGGGTCACTTGTCAAGATCCAGGGTGCTCCAGCTTCTCTTGACGTCAACTGGAAAGTGAAGTTCGCCAGACACAACCCTTGGAAGTTGCCTAGAAGAAGCCGGTAGGCTTGCGAAGTGTGTTATCAGCTTCTAAATGTGCTGCCTTGAGCCTTGAAAGAGAGCTGCACTGATGCTTAGTTTGGCAACCTGGGGCCTCCCAGGGTGAAGAGTGCTTAGCATAATTAAACTGCTGACTGTTCTCCAAAAGGGAAGTGGGTTTTGTTTGAAGATTACAAGTGGCATTTCCAAGGGGCTTTGAATCGGGGCCATCTTGATAGTATAGGGTATCATGCATTCGGCCATCCTGGAATTGCAGGCCTAGCAAAGTGTAAGTGCTTGTAAAAGACAGTGTAATTCCACACACCTACTCCCTAGGGTCCCCCCAGACACAGAGGAGAGTATCTTGCGCCTCCTTCCCCTCCCCCCTTCTTCAGTAAGCTAAAGCAGAGAATGAACAAGACAATATTTGCAAAGCTGAGCTCTTCCTTCCCTGGGTGTTTGGAGCAGAAAGTCTAAAGCCCTATGAGCTAACCCTCCGCCCTCTCAGGCACGCTAGAGGAGCTTTGAGGCCTGGCCCGCCACAATGGCCCTCATCTCCCTTCAGCTGAGACTTCTCTGCTCTTTGGCTTTCTTTGTTTCTCAGAATAGAATAAACTAGAGGCATAACCCTTCCCAAGAATCCAATCCGCAGATTACAGTGTTGAATTACAGCGTTACTAAAATTTGTACAAACATAAAAACACTTGGCACTTCAAAAGACCTAAACAAATTTTACCAATAAAACAAACCTATAAAACCAGTGGCACTCAAATTAACAACATTAATTTAAAGAGACTCCTGATTCTTGTTTTGTAGGAAGCAACACACAGATCTGTGGGACCGTCACAAGGGCGCTAGTCAGTTTCTCTGACGAAGGCCTCCAGGGAGGGTCATGGAGTCTCAGTTCTTGCTTCACTCTTCTGCTTCAAAAGCAAAGGGAACTCTTCTTTGTATCGCAGTCTCGGCCATTGGTCTTTGTGTGTGAAGTTGGCCTCTGTTTTTCTGGCATTGACCTATGAAAATGAATGTGTTGCATTAAGGGAATGAGCCACGGGGAAGAGGGAGAGGTAGGCGGAGAGAGTCGCTGGTGCCCAGGCAAGGGGACCACCCAGGGGTGGGATCCCTGCCCTAACAAGTGATCTCCAGGCTCCACAGTATGGGGGCCCAGATTACAGGGAGCCCAGTGTGATCTTTACAGGGTGCACAGGGACTGAAGGCAGATGTGCTTCCTATTGGTCAAGGGGACTGTCACACACATGTGAAAACAATGTCTCAAAAGAGGCCTGTTTCACTCCCTGACAGGAGAGGGCAGACAGTGCAGCACACTCCCTCTTTTCAGTTAACGCTTTCTCCACAAACATTCCCATTGTCCGTGGCCCTCTTAAAAATCTTGCTTGTTCATCTGCACTCTGCAAACCTTACTGGAAGATGGGCATGCTAGCCTATTGGAAGCCAAACACCACTTCTGAAACCATTGGTCCTCTCCCCTGCTCCAGGGAAGTGCCTGCCCCCTCCTTGCCAGCACTCATTGGCTGTCACTCACCCACGACCTGGGTGAATGACACTCAGCCACTGTTTCCATCAGCATTCTTACTATGACCAAAAACCTGACCACCACCACTTAGAGGAAGTAAGATTTGTTTGCTCACAGTTCTAGAGATTTCAGGGGTTCAGTCCACGTTAAGCCAGTTACATTTGTGGAGCTCAGGGAGTGGTGGTGAGAAGGGGAGAGAGAGAGACAGAAAATAAGAGAGAGAGAGAGAGAGATCAAGAGCTCACATCATGGAGGCCAAAGCAAGAGAGAGAGAGCAAGCAAGGATGTTCGAGGACACAGGCCAGTCCCCAAAGCCACACTCCTAGTGACCCACCTCCGCCAGCCATGCCCCACCTGCGTAAGTTACCGCCCAGTAAGTCTATTACAATAGATTCACCCAGTGATGAGATTATACACTCATTGTATCAACTCCGAACATCAGTGCATGCGCTCTTTCAGGGGACATTCTATATCTGAAACATAACAGTCATACACTTGGAAATCTGGTTTCTATTCTTCATTGCTACTTCTTAACTGTCGGCATTTCTTATTATCTCATTTTGCTGCCAACGTAGCACCCAAATGTAATTCCTCTTAAGCTCCCTGGGCATCATGGGCCAAACACCTTGGCTGCGTGTCCAGGTGGCTTGTGTGCACATCATGTCATGTCTTAGAACTCTGCTCTTCTGCCTCTGAAAGCTTAACCTTCCACTTCTAACTCTTTGGCCTTAAACTTCTACTTTTACTCTCACTACCCACATTCTTTGACCTCATGCAAACCTCTCTGATTGCTGTAATTTATTGCATCCTACCACTTTATCTTAACTCTGCATCCTTGCAGCCTAGGCTGCCTGACCCATCACTTCTTACCACCCGATGGCCCAAATTCACACTTCCTTTCATCTATTGTTCCTCTGTTACTCACAGCCCATGAAACTCCAGCTCGAAGTCAACTTAGCTCTTTGATTTCTACATTTCCTGAAATCACAAACCTCTCAGGTTCCAAATCACAGCTTCAGTTGGATCAAAGCTATTCATCCATCCTTATATATCTGTCTTTCTGACTCCCCACAGTGGTTCTTTTTTTTTTTTTTTTTGCGGTACTGGGGATTGAACTCAGAGGCATTCTACCCCCGAGCTATACCCCCAGCCCTAGTTTTTTTTTTAATGCTTTATTTTGAAACCGAGTCTCACTAAGTTGCAGAGTGCCTCACTAGGTAGCTGAGGCTGGCTGCGAACCCGGATCCTCCGGTCTCAGCCTCCCGAATGCTGGGATTACAAGCGTACGCCACCACGCCCGGCCCCACAGTGGTTCTTTCAAACCTCGTTTCTTCAAATCTTCTACCACTGCATGCCTTCTGCATGCTTTTAGCAGAAACTAAACTCCAGTTTCACTAGGTAAATGGAATTCCTCCTTTACGAAACACCTCCTTTGTCTGTTACCCTCAACTCATTACAGAGGCCTCCAGTCTTGCTTCCTGTTTTGATAGCAAGAAGAACCTACTCCTTATGCAAGGCTCATTCTCCACCATGTTATTTATTGGGTCTCTCATTCCCTCTCGAGTGTCTCTGCTGCTCATCAGTTACCCCTTTTGCCTTTTTCAGTTTCAGCTACTCAGCTATGTCCAT
The DNA here is from genome assembly GCA_004027655.1 of Graphiurus murinus. Lineage (NCBI taxonomy): Eukaryota > Metazoa > Chordata > Mammalia > Rodentia > Gliridae > Graphiurus > Graphiurus murinus. The sequence continues at coordinate 24,901 of PVLC010019864.1, read as the reverse complement.
TCCCATATTTCCACTAGCACTTGAACACACTCAAGTTTATTCTTGCTATGATGTACATGTGTCCCGCAAAGTTCATGCTGGAAAATTAACTCCCAGTGCAATAGTGTCGAGAGGTGAGACCTATAAGAGTTGATTAGGTCGTGAGGTCTCTGCTCTCATGAATGCATTAATGTCATTATAGTTGGGGTAGGTTAGTTATCACAGGGGTAGGTTCCTGATAAAAGTATAAGCTTATCCCTCTTCCCCCTCTTTCTCACCCTCTTGCTTTCTGCCATGGACTGATCATCTTGCAAGATGCCTGAAGCTTACTATTGGATTTTCACGCCTTCAGAACTGATAAAAATCTATGTTCTTTCCAACTTACCTCATTAGTAGTATTCTGTTTTAGCAATACAAAATGGACTTAGACAGTCCTACATTTAAATGAAAATGACCTTCTCAATTTCCAGTTCCTTTTGACCTGTCACCCCGTCTACCTCCTTCTTTCTACAACACCCATCGTAAGATTCTCTACTCACAGTTTGTGCTCTAATCCAGCGTTGCCCGCTCACTGCTTCATCGTGGGCCTGCTGGGTGCCATGTGCATTCCGGTCACTAAACCCCATGCAGGCTTTCCTCTCTTATCTCACTCCCCTCTGTGACACTGGAGATGTCACAAAGAGGGTACTGAAGAATCCCACTCTGCAGCAAAACTTCCATGGCTCTGCTGTCCTAGGTCTTGCTCTGACCACTCTGGTTGTCCCATCTGAGTCTGATCTTTATCTCTGTTTCTGCAACTTTGAGAAGTTCATGAGGTTCTTCTCTCTTGGGTCTCTTCTCTTCTTGCTTTCTGTCTTTCCTGGGAAGTCTCAATAATTGTCACACTATCAAAGAAAAGCTAGGGAAGCAACACGGGTGAATTTGAACTCCAGACAAGAGGGTGCCATTCAGAGGCGAACTTTGTTCCCTTGAGGTTTCATCTCTGGAAACTTTATCAGATTCTAGGCTCAGATGGAGGGTTAGCCTGAAGGGCCCACACAGGACACAGGAAAGTGAAACTGGGAAGGCTTTTGATGATTGCAAAAGGCTGAAGAGATGTGTTAGAAATTTTAGAAGACCCCAAAGCATGGCCTGTTTTCCTCATAGTATATCAACTGAGTTTGGGGAAGGTGTGTGTGTGTGTGTGTGTGTGTGTGTGTGTGTGTGTGTGTGTGTAGTGAATTAAAATTAAACACGGTCATAAATCCTTTGACATTTCTCCCATTAGGAGTTGGGATCTATGTCCCTTACCCTGAAATCTGGGCAGACTCAGTGACTGCTTTGACAAATAAAATATGACAGTAGTGATGCAATAACATAGTCTAAGTCCAAGCTTTAAGAGATTGGCAGCTTCTATTTCCTGTCTCTTAGAACCCAACTTCCATGCTGTGAGAATATCCAAGCAGCTACATGGAAAAACTCATAAAGCCAGGAGTCTCTGCCCATAGCCCAGCTGAGCTCCAAGCCAAGATCCAGTCCCAACTTGCCAGATGTCCATGTAAGCCATCATAGAACCGAAAACTTCCAAACCCAGTGAAGTCCCTCCAGCTGATGCCCTACGGAAAAGAGATTAGGTAGCCCCTTACCGCCTTTCCCAAACTGCAGACTCACAATCAACATGAATGACTATTACTAAAAGACTAAGTTTTAGGAGAGTTGTTTGTTTGGTAGCAAAAAGTATCTAGAATAGCACGGAAGGTTTAAAACAGCGTCAAATGCTTCTCAAAGGCTCAGTGAAATCTTCTATAATCTTAGGAGGCTTACAGAAGAAGGTTTTACTGGAAAGAAGTAGCCAGTTTCAGACACCCAGCTTATTTCCTCCCTAAAAAAAATGTACTAATGTCTTAGTTTTCAGAGATGTTAGAGAGAGCTGGAGAAGTGAATTATTTGCAGAGGAAAACAGGAAGCAAAGAGCTAAGTCCAAACGTCTGACGTGCAGACTTGAATTACCTGCAGCTTTCCAGGGACAAGGAGACAGAAATCTGCCAGACTCTTAATCTAAAAAAACAGAGGGGTAATTTTGACTACCCTCCTTAAAAATAAGAGTGGGGAAAAAGATGAAGTTAGTCATAAGAAGACAATTAAGCAGACCTGTGTCAGATCAGTCTGTGACTCAATTGAGGTGGTTACTTGCTTTCTAACAGGAAAGCAGGAGGAAGTAGTTACTTGTGAAGGATAGCATCTGGAGACTTTGTGACTCTCTAAAATTTGACAATGTGCAGCATGCTATCAAAACTTACTAGACTACTGAAGATGCGAGAACACATCACTTATTCTCAAGGAGAAATATGGGGCAATAGGAGACCCACAGAAAGTCAGACATGGACATAGAGATAAGGGCTTTTAAATTATGACTAAAATATTAAAGGAAATGCAGGAAAAGATGTACAAAGATGAATGATAATGAAGAATTATATATGAATATAAAAATCCCTTATAAAGAATCAAATGAATGACCCAGAAATTAAAAATATAATATTCAAAATTAAGACGTTGTTTGGGTTTAAAATCAGATCAAAAGTACCAAAAGACAAGATTAATGAACTAAAAAAAATGGATTGACAAGAAATAAAGTGAAACATAGTGAGAGAAAGGGAAGAGTGGAGAAAAAAGGTAAAGCATAAGAAAACAGAAAATACAGTCCAAAGGGCTAACACATGCAAGCAAAATCCTGAGAGGAGAGAGAGAATAGGTTCTAAGAGGAGAGAGAGAATAGGTTCTAAGAGGAGAGAGAGAATAGGTTCTAAGAGGAGAGAGAGAATAGGTTCTAAGAGGAGAGAGAGAATAGGTTCTACATATATATTTGGTACTGGGGATTGAACTACACAGGGATGTTCTACCTCTGAGCAATAGCTGTAGCCCTTTTTAAAATTTTATTTTATTTTTAAATTTTGAAACAGGATCTAAGTTGCTGGGGCCTTGATAAGTTGCTGAGGCTTGCTCTGAACCTGCAATCCTCCTGTCTCAGTCTCCCAAGTACTAGGACGACAGGCATGTGCCACTGAAACCAGCTCCAAAAAATATTTGAGGTGATAATTGCTAAAATTTTAAAAATGTTAACAAAATAGATTCATGAAACTCAATACAACCTAAGTAGAATAAATATTAAGAAACTACTTCTAGGAACATTATAATCAAACTTCTAAGTACAAAAAGAAAAGAGAAAAAAGAAAGAAAAAGAAAAAAATTTAAAAGTCTTGAAAAAATGACTGCGAAGAGTTACTATTATCATTTGAGAAGCAATAAGATTGATGGCAGACTTTTCAGCAGAAACCATGAAAGCCAGAAGACAAGAGGATGGTATCTTTAAAATGCTGAGAGAGAAAATTAAACAACAATTAAAATTCTATGAGAAAACAGTAAAATGGAAATCAAAATTGAAGGAAAAAACAAAGAAAAGACATTTTCAGACAAGCAAAAGTTGAGAAAATGTTTCTCTAGATAACTAAAACCATAAAAAGTTTTAAAGAATTTTCTTCAAGCTGAAGGAAACTAATCTGAGATGGAAGCAGAGAACTGAAGAAAAAAATAGAGAGAGAATACTAAAAACAAGCAAATATGGGTGTAGACAAATTAATATTGATGGTTGTTTAGCAAAATTAAGTGTAGAAGTAAATTACCTTACATATGTCATAGCAAGGTAATAAACTGTTGCAAAATCTTTGCATTGTTTGGTAAGTAATAATATTAATTTAAGGTAGATTATAATAAGTTAAGGCTGCAGATTATGCAATTATATAAAAGTGAATAATAAGAAGACAGGAGAAAATGTTAAAAATATTAATCTTGCTGGGCGTGGCGGCACACGCTTGTAATCCCAGTACTTGGAAGGCTGAGACTGGAGGATCCGGGTTTGTGGACAACCTCAGCTACTTAGTGAGGACCTCTGCAACTTAGTGAGACCTTGTTTCAAAATAAAGACTTAAAAAAACAGGACTGGGGGTGTAATTAGAAGATAAAATGCCCCTGGGTTCAATCTCCAGTACCGCAAGAAAAAATAATAATAATCTCATCAAAATATAAAACGACAGCAAATTTAGTATAACGTGTGTGTGTGTGTGTGTGTGTGTGTGTGTGTGTGTGTGTGTGTGGTTCTGGGGATTGAATCAATGGGTATTCTACCTCCAAGCTACATCCCCAGACCTATTTTTATTTTTATTTTTGAAACAGGGTCTTGTAGGTTGATGAGAGTCTCACTACTTGCTGAGGTTGTCCTCGAACCTGTGATCCTCCTGCCTCAGCCTCCCAAGTGCTGGGATTACAGGCATGCACCACCTCACCTGTCCCACATTCTCTCTTGAATGAGTACTCCTCACATTCCTAAATAAATTTCTGTGCAACTAGCGGACAGATCCTTAAATTTACTTCTACGACATTTGTCAGAAGCCCGCTAATCCTGAGGTGAGGTTCCTATCTGTGAGAAGAGTTTGCACCTTCTCTGGTGACAGTATCAGATAAAGAATGCATAAGACAGAACATTTTATCGGAAGTAAAAAGTCAATTCGTGAGGATATCAATTTTGCCTTCCCTAAGAACTAAACTCCAAAACATATACTAAAGCAAATACTACTCACTGAATTTTAAAAACAAAACAATAAAAATTAGATACATTCTCAATCATGGTTGAAGATTTCAGTATTCTTCTGACTATAATTGATAAGCAGACAAAAAGATCATTTAAGAAAGATACAAACAATATGAATAAAATATAATATAATCAAGAATATGAGAAAAATAAATCAGATGTCTTGGCACATGCCCGTAATCTAAATCCTTGGGAGGCTGAGCTAGGAGGATCACAGATTTGAAGCCAGCCTTGACAACTTAGGGAGACCCTGTTTCAAAATAAAAAATAAAGTCTGAGGATGTAGTTGAGAAGTAAAATGCCCTTGGGCTCAATCCTTAGTACCACTGCCAAAAAAAAAAAAATGTAAGAAAAATATAGATTACATAAAACAACTGTAAAAGTAATGTTCCAGTATGATGGAACACTATCCAGATACACCATGTGCTGGGCCAAACAGAGAGCTCTCCAAAACATCAAGGATTTGGAATGATACAGAATATGTGTCTTGGACCACAGAAAAAAGTGAATTAAAAATAAATAATAGACAGATAATTAGAAAAGCACCAAATGTTTGAAAATTAAATGACACATTTCTAAATAACTCATGATGGAAATTAAAAAGCATCTTGAGCTGAATGCTAAGAAGAACATGGAAATTGCAGGATTCTGTGAAGAAAGGGTTGGAAGAAAATTTTCTAGTTCTAAATTTACCTACTTAGCTGGGTGTGGTGTCCCATGCTTGTAATCGCAGTACTTGGGAGGCTGAGACAGGAGGATTCAGGTTTGAGGCCAGCCTCAGCTACTTAGTGAGGCCCTCCGCAACTTAGTGAGACTCTGTTTCAAAATAAAGAATAAAAAATGGGACTGAGGATGTAGCTCGGAGGTAGAATGTTCCTGAGTCCAATCTCCAGTTCCACAAAAATAAATAAATAATAAATAAATTCACCTACTAGAAAGAAGGACATTTTGAAAACCTATTTCTATACAAAACACTAAAAAAAGAGATGTACATTATAGCAAAATAACATGAAAGAATATACCACAGATAGCAGCAGAGACTTTAAAAATTATTATTTGAAAAGATGAGTAACACTCCCAAACTGACAGCAAGAACTACTTACACGATAGCAGGGCCAAAAAAAAAAAAAAAAAAAAAAAAAAAAAAAAAAAAAAAAAAAAAAAAAAAAAAAAAAAAAAAAAAAAAAAAAAAAAAAAAAAAAAAAAAAAAAAAAAAAAAAAAAAAAAAAAAAAAAAAAAAAAAAAAAAAAAAAAAAAAAAAAAAAAAAAAAAAAAAAAAAAAAAAAAAAAAAAAAAAAAAACAGAATAATATTAGAACAGAAAATAAAGAGAAAAATACAACAACAGAAATTAGAAAATGATCTGGAGAAATTATAAATAATGTGCAAAAGCTATATTAGATAAAACACAAATTCCTAAGAAAACAGCATTAAAAGATACATGAGAAGAAAATTTGAAAACTAAGTAGTTCTCTATCAATTGAAAATGAAGTTTTAAAATTTCATAAGAAAAAACTCTAGGCCCAGGTTGTCTTTTTCATCGATTTTTCCAAAAGGAAAAATAATATCAAATTTAAGTAAGCACTTCCAAAGAATGGAGAAAGCCTAAGTACTTAACAGCATTCTTATTACATCAGCATAATCTTGATAACCTAAGAGGTAAATATCACAAAATCATAGTGAATTGTATCATAGTGAATGGAGTAAGCCAATATGATAGATACTGTAAAGTTTATTTGCTGGAGGCAAAGTTGAATCAAATGTCATTTGCTACATTAGTAGTATAAAGAAAGTCACAGCTCAATAAGTACACAATATAATTCAACTTCAAAGGGAATAAAACACAAAGAAAATTAATACCAGAGAGGAACTGTCCAATGTGAAAAAGATTGCCTACACAGGAAAATCCAAAGCAAATGCTATTAGCTAACATCATACTTAATGGTGAACTAATGATTATTCTTCACTAATTTCAAGAATCAGATAAGGATAGCTTTTTTCATTACTTCAATTCAACATTTTGTTAGATGACCTGGAAATTGAAAGAAGGCAAGAAAAATAAATTAGAAATTTAAATATTTTAAAGGGGAAATAAAATCATTATTCTATAAAAGGACATATTTTGTGTGTGTAAAAATCATAAAGGATTTTTATTCTACTTAGTAAGTTCAGCAATGATATATATATACACATATGTATATATATATATATATATATATGTGTGTGTGTGTGCACATATATATAATAAATTTTATTTCCATATACTATCAGTGAACACCTGAAAATTAAAATTAAACAATAGCATATAAAATAGTACTTAGGCACTTACTCCATCAAATATCTAGGAATAAATCTGGTAAAAGACGATTAAGACTTCTGTACTTTTTACTTTCCACTTCAGAACATTTCTGAGTGAAGACTGAAACAAATGGGGGAGAGTTATCATCTTTCTGATTTGAAAGACTCATTATTTCTAAGATGTCACTTCTCCCAAGTTTGAAATTAAAGTCCTAGGAAGCTCTTTAATTCTAGGGTTTGACAAGACTATTCTAAACTTTACATGGAAATGCAAAGGACTTAGGATAGCCATAACAATCTTACACAAGAAAAACAAATTTGAAGGATTTACACCACTAAGATCGTGAATTACTACAAAGCTTTCATAATTAAGACATGGTGTGGTACAATAGTGTATGTCTAGCTCAATAGAAGAGAATGAAGAGTCCAGAGATGTACCCATTCCATTCTGTGAGGGGGGAAATGTTTTTGTTGTTGTTTGTTTGTTTGTTTGTTTTTTGGATAAGTGATAATATGTCAGTTGTATATCCATACAGGAGAAAAAAAAGGAATTCTGAGTTCTACCTTATACCAAGTACATCATTCAACTTCAAAAAATAAAAATAAAAGGAAGGAAATTCTGCCACTTGTAACAACATGAATAAACTTGGAGTAAATTATACTAAATGAAATATGTCAGGCACAGAAGGACAAATTCTGCATGATCCCATGTTTATGTGGAATCCAGAATAGGCAAATTCATAGAAGCAGAGAGCAGAATACTAGTTGTAAGGGAGTGAGGGGAGAGAAGTTGGAAAGTGATGGTCCAAGGGGATTAAGTTTCAGCCATGCCGGATTAAGTTGGAGTTCTGCTGTATAACATAGTGCCTGAGGTAATAATCCCGCATCTTACGAGTGTTTGTTTGATCTGAAAATCAACATGAGAATTACCCTGTTAGCAAATTTCAAGCATAATATTATGATCAGTATATATATATATATATATATATATATATAGTCAGGCATAGTGGTGCATGCCTGTAATCCCAGCACTTGGAAGATTGAAACAGGAGGATCACAGATATGAGATCAGTCTCAGCAACTCAGTGAAACTTTTTCAAAATAAACAGCGCTGGGGGTATAGCTTGGAGGTAGAAAGCCCGTGGGTTCAATCTCTAGTCTCTCTCTCTCTCTCTCTCTCTCTCTCTCTCTCTCTCTCTCTCTCTCTCTCCTCCCTACACCATGCCCTGAGCTCTGAGACTTCACCTGGCCTAACATGGACTGAACCCCTGAAATCTCCAGAACTGTGAGCAAATCCATCTTCTCTCCTTTCTCTAAGTCATAGTCTCCAGGTATTTGGGGTTACAGCTATAAAAACACTGACTAAAACACTAAACTTCTTCCTGATCTTAGAGGAGACCTTGGGAAGATAATCCACAGGGGAAGTCAGTAAGGAAACAATATATTAGACCACATGGACCTCAAAGACATACAGAATACTCCAGCCAAGAGAAGCCTAATATACATTCGTCTCAAATAAGCATCACATATCTCTATGATATATCATACGTAAGGCCACAAAAGAAAACTGAAATCATATCAAGTATCTTTTCTGACCACAATGGTATGAAGTCAAGAATTGATAACAAATGGAAAATTGGGAAATTCACAGATATGTAAAAACTAAATAATAGTTTCCTGGAGAAGCAATTGGTCAAAGAAAAAAACGGGGGAAGTAAAAACACAACATACAAAAATTTATGGGATTCAGCAAAAGGAGTTTTAAGAGGAAAGATCATAGAAATAAAAGTCTCCATTAAGATAAATAAATATCTTAAATAAACAACACAATTTTATAATGAAGTAGAAAAAGAACAATGTACTTAGCCTAAAGTTAGCAGAAGAAAGAAAATAATTTATAGTCATTATACCCTTATGATGGATGAACCCTTTTATGATTAGATAATGATCTTATGACTCTTTTTACGGTTTTTTTCTTAAAGTCCATTTTGTTCTACATTTGTTATCATTTGCCTGGAATATTTTGTTTACTATTTGCATGGAATATCTTTTCATGTCCTTTTTTTTTTTTTGGCTTATATGCATCCTTGAAGTTAAAATGACTGTCTTGTAGGCAGAATATAGTTGGATTTTTAATATAGCCATTCAGCCACTTTATGTTCTTTCAATAGATAATTTAATCTTCTTTGATTTAAATTGATGATCGAGAAGTAAGGGCTTCCCATTTCTGTTCTGTTAGTAGTTTTATGCTCATTTTGTAGTGCCTTTGTTCCTCTCATCTTTTTTTGTGATTTAATAATTTTCTTGTACTGGTATGCTTTTTGGGGTTTTTTTTGCAGTATTGGGGATTGAACTCAGGGGCATTCTACCTCCGAGCTACACCCCCCAGCCCTATTTTTTATTCTTTATTTTGAAACAGGGTCTCACGAAGTTGTGGAGTGCCTCACTAGGTAGCTGAGGCTGGCCGCAAACCCGGATCCTCCGGTCTCAGCCTCCCAAATGCTGGGATTACAAGCGTGCGCCACCACGCCCGGTGTACTGGTATGTTTTTATTTCTTTCTATTTATTTATTTGGTACTAGGGATTGAACCCAGGGGCATTCTACCTCTAAGCCACGCCCCAGCCCTATTTCATTTTGAAACAGGATTTCACTAAGTTGCTGAGGTTGGCCTTGAACCTTCAAACCTCCTGCCTCAGCTTCCCAAGTACTGGGATTATTTTCTCTTAATTATTTATGTATCTACTAGAGGTTTTATCTTTGTGATTACATGAATAACACGTTTTAAAGTTATAACAGATTGCCTGTTTTTGTTCATTGTGGTACTAGGGATTGAACCCAGGGGCATTCTACCGCTGAGCTACATACCCCTGGCTCTGTTTATTTTCATTTTGAAACAGGGTCTTGCTAAGTTCCTGAGGATAACCTCAAAACTGCTATTCTCCTGTGCCAGCCTCCCAAGAATTGGGGTTACAGCTGTGTGCCACCACACCTAGTTTATGAGCATAACAGATTTTTTTTTTTTTTGTGGTATTAGGGATTAAACTCAGGGACATTCTACCTCCGAGCTATACCCCCAGCCCTATTTTTTATTCTTTATTTTGAAACAGGGTCTCACTAAGTTGCGGAGGGCCTCACTAAGTAGCTGAGGCTGGCCTCGAACCTGGATCCTCCGGTCTCAGCCTCCCAAATGCTGGGATTACAAGCGTGCGCCACCACACCCAGCTCAGCATAACAGATTATTTTAAGTTGATAACCGCATAATTTTGTTCATATACAAGAAGACTTATACTTTTACTCACAGCTTATAATTTATGGTGTTGATTTCATAATTTAAATCTTTTTATATTGCATAGCCATCCAGAACTATTGTGACCATATTTATTTCAGTATTTTCCCACAGAGCTACATTCTCTTGGTAACACTTCTTATGCAATTTTACATTCCCCTATGTTATATTTGATTAGACTACAAGTTTCATGAAGGTACAGAATGTTATGTTTCTATCAAGAAATCAACTCCCAGAAATGAGCACAGCACTTAGTACAGAGAAATTACATAATTGATAATTACTGAATTGATAAATTAATAGCAATTGCATTATTATATAATTGGCTATTTAATGTCTACCTTCCCTCCATAAGGGCAAGAACATCCATCTTTTTACTAATGCATCCTTAGGGCGCAGTGCTAAGTACGTGGTCCTCTATATATTCATGTTGAATAAATGAATGAATAAAGGTGAATGATGAGTACCTTGGAACTGTGGAAAAGATGAAAAAAGAAGCTCAGGCAGTCAGCTTAAGGTGAGCTGTGGTTTTGGCATTTACCAACCAAAGGCCAGCGAGCTCAGTTCTCAGTCCTAGGGCACCTAGAATCCAAAACATGAGCAAGACCACTTAGGTGACTAAGAAGACTGATAGAAGATCCGTCTGAGGGTGGCAGAGTTATTTTCATTTTGCCTTCAAACTTTCTATTTTTCAGACAGCCGCTTTCTCTACCCGGCTGCAAATTCAATCTTGATTAGAGAAGGTCTGGGGCAGATTACACTGTGGCTTCTCCACCCAACATTTCCAACAAATTCTGTTGAACATGGAACCTTGCCTGGAGGGAGAAAATAAAGGGGAACAGCTGAGAATGGGCAAAGTCAACATTGATCAGAGAGAGATTTCTAGGGGAATGTGGGAGAGACAACACAGCCAGCGCAGCTGGCTAACGTTGGAGGAAAAGCTCTAAGATCTGAATCCCGAATCTCTTGGTTGATTGTTTGCTTGATTTTATTTTTGTTGTTACTGTTTAGCTTTTGTTTTTAGCAAGAGTTATTTCTTGTCCTAGACTTAAGGCCGTGAAGGCAGGCCTGCGGGGATAGAACCAGTGTTTCACGTTTGTTTGTTTGTTTGTTTGTTTGTTTGTTTGTTTGTTTTGCTGCTGTTGTTTTGTAAACACATGTAACATCCTCAACTCTCTGTTCAATTCTGTCTGCTGGGACCTTGCAGACGGGTGTGTCTCCCAGGGTAGTTAATTCAGACATGATGCATACTGGGGTATTTCTAGGGTTCTGCTCTAGTATTCTCACATAGGAAAGAGTAATTTTCCCTTTTTCTTCCTCTGTGGAGTCCAGTCTTTCCTAGCGATGTGCAGGAAAGTCTATGGGGCTGTGCTGGAGGCAATGTTGCAGAACTATCCAGCACCAAGTGAAGGAAACACAGCCCCAGGGGAAGGTGACATCACAGGGGGCGCTCGAAGTTCCTTAGTGCCCTACGCCCTGCCTCTAATTGTCTGTGTTTTCATTTCTTAATGTATGTGCTAGTCATTATGTGTAGAATCCTGGAATTTTCAAAATATAAGATGACTTTGCTTTTGCCCCCCCCCATCCACCTTGGGTACTAGGTATTGAATCCACCTCTGATCTATACCCTCAGACCTGTTATTTCTTATTTTGAAACAGGGTCTCGCCAAAGTTGCCTCACTAAGTTGTTGAGGCTGGCCTCCAATCTACTATCCTCCTGTCTCAGCCTCCCAAGTACCGAGATTATAGCCCTGCATGTGCTTCCATGCCTGGCTTTGTTGTTGTTTTAACCACCTGAAAAAGTTTATTGGGTGGGAATGTTACAAAAATAGCCAATCAGGAGGAGATCTAGGACTTTTAGTTACCATCTTTTTGGGGTCTTGATAGTTTGGGTCTTCCTTTTGCTCTCTATTTTATTTCTAATGGCTGATCCTCCTAAATCTTTTCCTCTTTCCAACTCAATGGAGATAAACCTGTCGATCCCTTCCCCCACGACCATCAAGGCTCCTTTGGGCGGTTTTCCTGTTAGTGGCCTGGGACTAGAACTAGCACGCGCAGGCGCAGTCCTCTTTGGGATTTCCTCAGAACACTGCAGTCATTACCATCCATCTATACCCCTGTTCAAATGAGATTTTCAAAATACTTTGGGCCGGAACTCAGAATTGGCCAGCTTTTAGAGGAAGAGGAAGAAAGGAAGAGATGGTGGAAGGTGATGTTTTCTCAATTTCGAGAAAACCCTGCAGTAGAGGTTGCCGAAGGATCTCCTGGGAGATAACAGGAAGCCACTCGGGAGGAGGGAGTCTTTCCAATGCTCCTTCAGTCCTTTTAATCAATCCCAAAGACATTCTCATTTTTGTTCCAAAGAGTCCTAGCACCTCTGTAACCCTGGTACCGCCCATTTCAACAAAGTGGGATGAATCCAGGCTCAGGGCAAGCTGTGGGACTGCTACTGTTTCTTTCACTTTTTATAAAGTTCATTATAGGTGTGATCATGGATTAGCGGCCAGTGGTATTCATTTTCCTCTTATTCACGTAACTAGAGGAGCATCCTGTCTTTGTGGTGGCTCCATACAAAGCCCTGGGAATTCAGCGGTTAACAAAATACAGCCCCTACTCTTGTGAAATTTACAACGTAGTAATGGGGCCTTTTCTCTCAAGTTATCTTTAAGTTTAAAAAGAGAGCCATTTAATTAAAGCAAAATAATTAAGTAAATACTATTACAGGTGACAGGAAACAAGAAAAGTTGCATTTGTACAACTGAGATTGGAAGAGCCCCAGGTCAGTTACCTAATCAATATTAATTTCTTTTCTTTCTCCTTTAGAGAGGAGAACATTTATTCTGTGCTCACCAGTGTTTGGGGCACTATTTCGGATGCCGAAACTCCCAGGAGAAGATGTGTTTGCTCTTCTGAAAGTGCTCATGAATGGGGAAGAAGAGGAAGTCAGCGTTGGCCAGCAGCACACACATCCTGGACGCTGCCCCACTGACTCTGGTGCGGGTCTGGAACAGCCTCCTGGTGATGAAGACCACAGATGTCACCGTAGGGCAAGCCTTGGGAGAGTGGGGAGCAGGGCAGGGTGCTGCAGGTACAGGAGGCGGCATGGGAATGTCAGATGGAGGCACCCCACCAGGCCTTGCATGCTGGCCTAAGGAATTTGAATTTTTCCTGAAGGCATTGGAAACCACTGTGGGATTTAAACAGAAGATTAGCATGACCAGATGTGCTCTCAGAAAAACGACTGGAGCTGCTTCTTTTTGGAATTCTTATTTAAAAAAAAAAAAAAATAATAAAACCCACAAATCTCCCAAAGTGTTCCGAAATTGGTGAGAACTCAGAAGAAAAGAATCACTTCTCCTCTCCCTTCTGCTGTCTGCTGCTCTCCAGCTCAGTTCTGTATCCTCCCCTGTTTCCTGCCCTTAAAGAGTGGGCCGAGAATATATAAAGAACTCAAAAAACGCTAACACCAAAAACAAGTAACCCAATTAAAACTGGACTATTGAAATGAATAGACACTTCCTGAAACAGAAATACAAATGGCCCATAAATATATGAAAAAATATTTTATATCACTAGCAACCAGGGCAATGAAAATCAAAACTACCCCGAGATTCCATCTAACTCCACTTAGAATGGCAATCATCTGAAATACAAACAAGAGCCGGGCGTGGTGGCGCACGCTTGTAATCCCAGCATTCGGGAGGCTGAGACCGGAGGATCCGGGTTTGCGGCCAGCCTCAGCTACCTAGTGAGGCACTCCACAACTTAGTGAGACCCTGTTTCAAATAAAGAATAAAAAATAGGGCTGGGGGTATAGCTCGGAGGTAGAATGCCCCTGAGTTCAATCCCCAGTACTGAAAAAAAAAAAAAAAAAAAAGAATACAAACAATAATAAATGATGGTGAAGATCTGGGCAAATAGAATCTCTTCTGCACCGCTGGTAGGATTGTGAATTACTACAAGCACTTTGGAGATCAGAATGGAGGCTCCTGGAAAGAATAGGACTAGAACCAGCAGTTATCCCAGACGTCCCACTCCTCAGAATCTTTCTAAATAAATTGAAGTTAGACTACTAGAGTGATACATTCATACCCATGTTTAGAGCAGTACAATTCACAAGGGCCAAATTATGAAAGCAATCTAATGTATTCATCAACAGATGAATGGATAAAGAAAAATGTGGTCTATACACACAATAGAATTTTACTCAGCCATAAAAAAGAAAAAATGTATGTAAAGTGAGACTAGCCCATCTCAGAAAGTCAAGGATTGTATGTTTTCTCTCATGTGGAAGCTTGAAAGAAAATAGGAAGCAAAAGGGATGCAGTCACATGGGGAGAGAAACTAGTGGAAGGGGTTTGGGAGAGGGAGTTGGGAAGGGAAAGCAAGAACTGAAGATGGGAACATTTCAAATAGGGTTCTGACGGTACAGGAAGGTCTCAATACCCACCTCACCAGCATGAGCAGGGAGGGAGGAAGAAAGAGGGGGTATACAGAGGGAAACACCCCAAACCCTGTGTGCATGTATGTTTGTGTCATGTGAACTCTCACTATCATGTATAATTACATTGCATCAACAGAAGTATAAAGAGGGAGGGAAAAAAGAATCTGTAACACAGTGAAATAAAACAACAACAACAAAAAGGAATGGTCCAAGAAAGACTTTCCAAACTTAATGCAGATACTGAACAATCCTATTTGCTCAGGTGGGACTCTGGACCACTCTCTACCTTCAGGGTTTGCGAAGCCAATTCTCACTTCTGGTCTCACTGGGCTGTACCCGCAGCTGAGGCTGAGACACAGAGTTAAAGCTGGACTGGGATGATTTGGGTCTTGGATGTTCCCCAAAGGGCCATGTCCTGGAGGCTTGGGCCTCAGCCCATGAAGCTATGGGAGGTGGCAGAACCTGCAGGGCGTGAAGCTTAGTGAGAGGAAGTTAGGTCATTGGGAAGTGCTTTTTAGAGAAATGTTGGGACAGACACTGGCTGTTCCTCTTCTCTCAGCCAGTATGCCAACGGGCTCCCACTGCCCCAGGTCCCCATGATAATGTGTTACCTTACCACAGGCCCAAGAGCAACAGGGGCAGCTGAGCATGGACCAGAACTGCCGGAACCATGAGCCAAAATAAACTTGGCCTCTCTTTCAGTTGGTTACCTCAGGTAATTTGTTACAGTAATGGAAGGCTAACATTCTGAGAGACAGATGGATAGAGTCTCATTTTCGTTGCTCTTTCCGCTGTCACAGGGCTAGTAAGGACAAATGGATTCCTCTCTGCCTGCTTCTGTCCTCTGAGCTTTGCGGGTTCTTGTTGCAAAGTAGACTTCCACTGGGCCAGGTGACTGGGGTCTTTTGTTTGGCCACATCTTCTATCTCTGAAAGACCACCCTGGACCCTTCCGCTTTGTGTCCACATTAAATAAAAGTTTTTAAAAGACTACTTTCTTTTCACTTCTAAACTCAAATGCTTTTTGACAGTATTTTTTTATTTTTACCCCCTTCTGGTAGGGTTCAGTGATAATGTCAAAATTTGGTCCCAATAGATGCGTTTGGGGAGGGAATGGCTTTCTCTCAGCATCTTTATGTTTTATTCCAGACCTAGCATTGTAGGGCAGTGCTCTTTATACATTTCCCCCATTATTTCCCCTCTTCTGAGAAGCAGACTATTACTATACTAAATGCCTGGAGCAAAACTTAATTCTTTCCACTGTTCACATCTGTAGAGCAAGCTGTGATAGGAAGAACACTTGAAATGACACAGAGCTGCAGCTTACACAGTTAAAAAAGAAAATGCCAACAGACTGGGCTGACATCCTTCCCAGCGTGGAGGGATTAGGATGGTTTTAATTACCTCACCTGGCTTTTGTTCTTTCGTTTATCCTTGCTCCCTAACGTTTCCTTGTACAGCTCACACAAGGGCACAGTACAATCTGGTGTCATCATCTGAATTTTCCCCTTTAGGAAAATCGAAGGGCCCCCGGGTTAAAAAGCAAAGATCACACTTCACACTGTTCATAAACACGAGCAGAGGAGAGTAGAAACTCAAGTTACAGCGCTCAGTCATGTACAGAGGCCAATAATAGCTGAAGATTCGGCATTGAGTATGTTATGCTGTGGTGAATAAGGGAAACAGGTTTCTGCCGTGATCTGGATGTGAAAAGATGGCATATTTATTGAACGGATCTGTGTGATTTCACAAGATGTAATCTCAGATGCACCCTTCAGCGGGGGCCTGCTACCTATACACAGTGTGGGGTTTGGGAGCGTGGCAGCTTCTTTTATTCAACTAAAATAAACACATGCACCAACACAAGGAAATGATGCCTGGCCGGCATGGTGGCACACACCTGTAATCCCAGTACTCGGGAGGGAAGCTGAGATAGGAAGATTGCTGGTTTGAGGCCAGTATGCAATAACTTTTCGAGATCCTGTTTTGAAAATTTAAAAAAAAATAGGGCTAGGGGTGTACCAAAAAAAGAGAAGGAAGGAAGGAAGGAAGGAAGGAAGGAAGGAAGGAAGGAAGGAAGGAAGGAAGGAAGGAGAGAAGAAGGGAAGGAGGGAGGAAGGGGAGGGAAGGGAAGGGAAGGGAAGGGAAGGGGGAAGGGGAAGAGAAGAGAAGAGAGAATGTCTGCTCCCTGATCTTTGTTCTAAGATGTTTGCTGGCCTCAGTTTAACCTGCGCTGTTTTCCCCTCAAGAACTCTGGCCTGGCCGGGAGCAGGGGCTTTCAATGGCTCTTTCTTTTTGTTTACTGCTGCGCCCCCGAATGTTCTTCTGTGGTGAGGGCCTAGGAGGCAGCCTCCCGCGGAGACTGTCCTAAGAGGCAGGCCGAAGGAGGTGACAGCGCATGATCTACCACAAAGGGAAGCGCACCCAGGCGCCCACTCTGTGGCTGCCAAGGAAGAGGGTCCTGGGAGGGAAAAGGAGACCTGCCTTTGGGCGCAGTGACTGCTGCCCCAGACGTTAGCTAGAGGAAGAGAGAGTGGTGGACAGGCTCTGATGTGCTGCCCTTGGTCACTTGCTGGGTGGGAGCTTCTGGGCTGTTCAACCAACATAGGGAGAAAATGCAAAAGTGAAAAATGAAAGGCATCTCAGCCTGTGAGAAGAACAGGCTGGAGGCAGTGGTGGGCGTGTCAACTTGACCTTGGCCTGGGAGATCCAAGGGCAGCTGGCAACAGCTGACATTCTTCAGGGGTAAGCCCAGGACTCTGGGCTGACATCTCCAAAGGCCCTGCATGCAGAGCACCCGGCTGACCAGAGTCACTTTTCGATGGATTCCTGTTTGAAAACAAGAGGCCGGCGCTGGCACAGTGGTCTCCATGTTGCCGTGAAGTCTTTCCTCTTTCTGGAAACATCAAAGAAGAATCGAAGAAATTACTTGCAATCTGATCCACATAACAGCATGCCCCACTGGCCACAGTAAGTTAGGGACAAACACATCAGTGCCCACATAAAATGGCTTTTGACAGGTAAGGTCTGCATCCCCCAAGCCAAATGAGCTTTATAAGCTGTAATCAGCAAACCAAATTCCACAGTAAATGGGACACTCGCTACCCTCAGCAGCTCTAGGAAGCTGTGTGCAGGCACAGTGTGGAAGGGAGGGCTGAGAAATCCCAGTCTGCAGAAATGTTGCCCCAGAATCGACGGAGACCATCTCCGTTTCCTTCTGTGAAGCTGCCAGGGCGGTTTGATTTCATTTTCTCGGGCATTGTCCTTGCTGGTGGACCTGCTAGTCAGGATGAGCCAGGCGAGCTGATTTACAGAATCCTGGCAGTTGCTGTTGGCTTCCGGCTAAAGTCAGGGCCGTGCAGAAACGCTGGCTGCTGAAAGCCGGTCTGGATAAGTCCTGTTATCACGGTGAACACAGGTAAGCAATGTGAATCCATCGAATGCAAAGCAAGGGAGGGTCCCGGTCAGATTACCTTCACAGAGTCAATTGAGAGCAAATCCAGCCCCACTAAATCCCAGAGCTGAATGTCCTTAAAATTCCACAGGCTCCGTCCAAAGGACAGGAATCAGGGTTGTGTAGTGAGCTGCGGAGAACAGAAAGGAGCGTGTCTTTGTGAGACTGCACCATTTTAGGGACACTTAAGATGGACTTTTTAAAGACACAGTGTTATTTCTCCGTACATCTTCCATAAAAATTGCAACTAGAGCAAAAGGAACTCCCTTTTTTTCAATAAAGCCCTCTTGTCTTTGAATTAAAATGTTGGCATCCGGGAAGAAAAGCAAGCTTCCATAGACAAAAGGCAGCAGAAAAGGTTACCTATCCTGGCTCTGAGGGGTGCCCGGCTTGAGGGGTCCCCAGCTCCTGCACAGGCTGACTTGTGATGAGAAAGCAAACCTCATCAGACTCTTGGATAATAGTATGTCCCATCTGGAAGGCGCTTCTCAGGAACAGCACACCCCCCCCCCCCAAGAGTGGCCATCAGCCCGCCTCTGACAGCGCCAGTCATTAGAAAGTTTTTCCTCTGCTAAAGCCCTCATCAACTTGTCTAAACCAAGTTCCTCTTCTCAAAGGAGACATGAATTTTAAAATGTTTTTGCCCTGCAGCAGAGAGAACTCAGACATGAATCCTGCATTTGTCAAATTCAGATAAAAGATGGATGAGTATTCTTGAGTGACAACAGGAACACCTGGGCCCCAGATAGTCCTGCTCCTGTAATGTAGTTTGACCCAACCTGAGTGTTACATTAAGTTGAACCATATGAACTGGCGAGTTTTGTGGGTCACAAATGACGGATGATCGTCCTCTAGCACGATGTTTAACAAAGTGCACTGTGGGACTGTCTCTGTCACTCACCACCACGATCTCGGGCAAGTTACTAAAGACTTAATTTCCTCATCTGCATAGTATTTACTGCATAGTATTAATCTCATTCTCACAAAGCATTTGGAAGAGTTCTTGGCATACAGTAATCATCATTCATTCCCTTTTCGTAGGACTTCGCTGGCCCCAGTTAAATGTGTCACCACGAAAGAGCAGAGCCTGTATAGGGTGCAGTGGATGGCAATACGGATACAAAGGGGCATTCGTCAAGTCAGGGCCTCATGCTCAAAGAGGAATTCAGACAGACTCTTGATATTACCTTGAAAATAATAAACACATTTGTAGACACACTGGCAAGATTCATGAACTATTAATTCATAATGAGTTGTTAATTATTAGCATTTAAGTATATCATTATATTTAGGGACTTGTTTTGTCATATCTTCATTATTGAATACACTTGAACCTCCAAGAAAACATACAATTGGCTCAGGCTTCTCAATATTGGAGAGGCAGTAGAGAAGGTAACTGCATAAAAACATTAACTTCTGTAGCCGGGCATGGTGACGCAGGCTTGTAATCCCATTCAGGAGGCTGAGACCAGAGGATCTGGGTTCGCGGCCAGCCTCAGCTACCTAGTGAGGCACTCCGCAACTTAGTGAGACTCGGTTTCAAAATAAAGAATAAAAAATAGGGCTGGGGGTATAGCTTGGAGGTAGAATGCCCCTGAGTTCAATCCCCAGTACCGCAAAAAAAAAAACAAAACAACAACAAAAAAAAAAACCATTAACTTCTGTGTGTTCCTTTTATTGAAAATACAAAGGGAGTGCTTGATTTTCACAAAGAGGTTATTTCTGTCACCATATGGGGGTCTGAAGAGGTCTCTCCAAAGACAGAGGAGAACCCTACTCAGAACTTTTAGATTCTTGACAGGTTGCAGAAAAAGAATTTAAGGACAACTCTTATTTTAGCAAAGTGGAAGAGCTTCATTAGAAAGTGAAAGGTGAAAATGAGCATTCTCAGAGCAGAATTTGGGCTTTCCTTGTAGGGGCACTTTGCGAGGGGCGGGCATGGGGAGGGCTGTGGGAACGCCATCAGCACAGGGAGCTCAGTCCTGCGATTGCGGGTCCCAGACGTCTGGTCCCCTTCCAGGGTCTTCAGGTCCTCATCTCTTCTCTCTCGATAAGGTTTGGAGTGCCCATATTACAGGCTTTGCAAAATACACAGCTTGCTTTCTCTAATACATTGTGTAGGCTAGAAGTGCATTTAAGCTTTAATCAAAATAAGGCAATTTTCATAGAAGGATGAATTTACAGTAACTCCAAGATTTGTCGATTACTCAGAAATTTGGAAGTTACAAGCCCAAAGGGAATGACAGATCCGATAAGGGAGATTTTGGACTTATAGCTACATACTCTTTCCTTATCTTTCATCTCCTTTCTACCTATTTTTTTCTACCTCATTCCTGTCCCCCAGACTTTGGTACCTTATTCTTAAGGATTGATGAATACTGAACAGCCATCTTCTACAACTGCTTCAAGCTGACAAAGGTTGATGGTGCTCCCTACCTGAGGTCCAATGTCTCTGCCTGCCTGATCTAATGGGGACAGAAAGAAAGTGGTCTCCACTGTTGGGGTGGGTCGGGGTCCTTGTATTGCCATCATCTTAACACGGAATTGCTGTAATATGGAATATACAAATCCTGCTACAAGATTGAAAAGGTAAGGGCTGAACAGTTAAAGTAGGTGCACAGCCACAGAAGGCCCCTGTAGTGGTAACTGCCAGGTGAGGACAGGTGCGTAAGCTTTAATAGTGCTGCTCTTGTGGCTGCATTTCTTCATAGTAGCTCCATGCACAAGAAGCTGAGGAGAGTTGCCAAGAGAATGCAGATCCTAGCCAAGAGATTGGCTTGTGATGGAGTACAATAATTCCCATAGCTAAAGGAAAGAGTCCAAGAGTAGAAAGGGGTAAGATTCTTGGTATATAGTATGTAATTGTTTTTTTCTTTTGTGTTGTTTGTTTAAATAGGACTTGTAGATCTTTCTGTAGCTCTGCAGCTCACATGATTAGGAGTCCTTTTTCTCCTTTCAGGTGGTATATGGTCCTGTAAAACCTCAAGAGAGACAGGTTTAATTTTGATAAATGGGCCCATGGTGTTTGACTCTGGAGTCTAACAATTATCAGGGTGCTTGGAAGAATCTAGAAAGGAGCCCCTTCCATCTAAAAAGTAACTGGCAGTGGGTGAGTTCCTTTTTTTAAGTTTTTTAATAGAACAAGATCCCAGAGTTGAATTTGTAGAGTGACGGGGTGGAGATAGAGCTGAAAGTACTTGATCTTTGAATTTCAGAAGGGTCTTTTGTGCACCTCCAAAGAATTACCTATTGAATATTTTTGTGCATGTGTTTTAGGATGGTCTGGGGCTATAAATGGCCTTCCATATAGTATCTTTTTAAGGACTTTGTTAAAAAGAAGTTAGGCAAGCTGGGCGTGGTGGCGCATGCTTGTAATCCCAGCATTTGGGAGGCTGAGACCAGAGGATCCGGGTTCGCGGTGAGCCTCGGCTACTTAGTGAGGCCCTCCGAAACTTACTGAGACCCTGTTTCAAAATAAAGAATAAAAAATAGGGCTGGGGGTATAGCTCAGAGGTAGAATGTCCCTGAGTTCAATCCCCAGTACCACACACACAAAAAAAAAAAGTTAGGGGAGTTGGGACCATTTCCTCTCTGTCCTGTAAAACTAAAAGTAGAAGTTTCATTATAAATTATAAAGCAGAATACAAGAGTGAGCCAAAATTAAGAGATATCTAAGTAAATAAATTATGTTTGGGGTCTTTTCACTTTTTAAATGACTATCTCCATGAGTATGGTCTTTCCTTTTTGCCCCCAAACAGCATACTTGCCTCGGGTTATACTTCCTTGCTAGGTATTCAGAAATAAGCCTCTTTTATTTTTCTTTCCTGTTTAAGCTGTTATGGCCAGTCAAGGTTCCTCAGGGGTTGCTCCCAAGGACTTTGTGAAGAAACCCTTGGCTCCTGTAGTCTTTTTCTGTCTGTGAGATGTGTCATCTACCAGGGTCTTCCTGGCCACGTGGCACCCCTTGGAAGCACTGGGTACATCCCCTTCTCCAGTGACTCTCTTTATGCAGAACGTGCACTGGGCTAGCTCTTTATCTCGGGGGTCTCCAAAGTACCCCTAGTTGGGAGACTGGGCAGCTCACCAGAATCTCGAAGTCCTTGGAAGAACTCTCTCATGCCTTGCATCCTAGCTGACCTTGCAAAACAGGGAACGAAATGTTGATTGCTTTTCTTTTCTTAGCCTCAGAGGTTTGTGTGTGTGTGTGTGTGTGTGTGTGTGTGTGTGTGTGTGTGTGTGTGTGTCTCAGTTGTTGAACACCCGTTGTACCAATCATTTTTAATGAGTGGAGGTCAGTATTATAGCCTGTCTATCTGCTAGGTGATGGCTATTATCTCTAAATAATGCTTAGGTTGTTCTGTCAGAAGTTATACTTCTGCAAAATGTTGACGGACAAATTACAAAGTTTTATAAGGAAAATATAAAACATAATTATTAAGGGCAAAAACATCTAGTTTGTCTAAAAATAAATGCAATGGCTTAGCTGGACATGGTAGTGCTTACCCATAATCCCAGCAACTTGGGAGGCTGAGGAAGAAGGACAGCAAGTGGGAGACCAGTCTGAGCAACTTAATGAGGCTCTCAGAATAAAAAAACAAAAAGGGTTGAGAATGTAATTCAGTAGAGAGTACCCGTAGGTTTAATCCCCAGTACTGCAAAATACATGCATGCATACATACATACACACATACATACATACATACATACATACATAACCCTAAAATAAAGTAGATGTGGTTCTCTAAGTAGAATGTACTTGTTTATGGATATATTCCGGGGGGAATAATGTACACTATTTTAGTCATCAGAGTTCCATGCTCTAGGATTCCAGGTGTTTTGACACATCTACTTATCTTTGCTTAAAGGTGGTAGCTATAATGCAGTTAGGAGCACACAGACATCAACCTGAAAAGGGCTACCATTATTGACAAGTTTAGTTTGGAGGATACCCAATTTGGTAAAGTATTTTCCTCTGCTTTGCAGTTTAGAAGACTTTTATATTTGAGGAACACAAATGCACTAACACAAAGAAGTCAGGAATAATTAGCATCACAGTTACACAGTCATGGCTCAGTAGGAAACCACAATTATGTGTCTCTCTCTTTAACAGGTTTACAAAGGTTAATAATACTGACAAAAACTAGAGAATAGTTTTAGACCTCTTACAAGTTTAGGAAAGAGTGTTAGTGACCACAAAAAGACTTATGAGTCAACGTACCAGTGTGTCTTATACAATAATAAAACAATCGCTTGTTCAAAGCAAACAGACACAAACCAGGTTTTAAAAAGCAGAGATTTTCCCATCTGAATGGTACTGAACACAAACAGTAGAAATTTTTAAAAAATGTATTGATCATATGGTCCAGATATGTTGTATATAAAAAAGTACTTATTAGTTACCTTGCATGTGTGAAATCTATATAATTTTAACTATATAAACTTGTATGTAATGTTTAGACAAAGTTCGGACATACAAAATATATACATCTCCAGTTATACTTATGGTTTCAAATATTCTATAGTAACTCTGAGTATTAGTTGTTTATTTATCCAGTTATCAAGTGATTATTGAAAGAAAATAATCAGATGCTTAAATAAACTCTCTGTGAAGACTGTTTCCTAATAAAGTCCCAAGAAAGTCAGCAAATACAGATTATCTTAATAAAACACAAAATCTTTGTTCTTTAACCAGTTTCTTTTTATATTACTAAAAGCAGAAAAGTTTGTTGTCTTAAACATAGAAAAATAGATTCTAGTTTATGTCAATCTATTAAATTTTGACCTTAGAATAACCCTTCAAATAACTTTCTTAAATACAGACCATTTAATCACACATACAAATTTCCTTTTATAAGCTTTGTCTTTCTCAAATCTTCTGCAACCTACTTAAACATTTGACTATTGATATCCTTAGATTTTCTTCCATCCCTCCTTTCCTGTCTTGAAATAATCTAATTATTTTATTTTAGGATAAAAATCTTACTTTAACCACATGAAATCCTTTCTCATCCCAAAGTAGTCTCTTTTCCTTTTAATTCTCCCCCACCAAAAAAAAAATTCCTCATTCCTATAACTTTCTTATATCTTTTTATTTATTTGGTTTCTTTTGCTTTAACATTTTACAATATTTATATATTATATAAATTTATTTGCATATTGGTACTGGGTATTAAACCAAGGAGAAATTCTACCTCTGAGCTATACCCCCAGCCATTTTTATTTATTTACTTTTTATTTTGAAACAGATTCTTGCCAAGTTACTGAGACTTCCCTCAAACCTGAAATTCTCCTGTCTCAACCTCCCAGGGCTAGGATTATAAGTATGTATCCCTGTGTCCTGCTTGAATTTATTTTTTGAAATAATCCTTATAAAATTCTTAAATTTAGACAATGTATTCTTCTTCTAGATAAAATAATATGATTTATGTGTTTTATAGTTTTTTCATCAAATGTAGATTAAACTCTTTGTATTTTTATATAGAATTACATGTTAATTTGAATTTTAACTTTTGATAATCTTATATTTTAATAAAGACCCAGGAGGAAAGCAATTTTAAATTGTTCTTTGCATATATGAAAACATTTGTTAGACCCGGATATATAGTATTCTTATAGACTTTAAGAAACCAAGAGTACTTGAATTTATATTTAGAAATTGACTTTTTTTTTTTTTTACCATTTTAACTTACTTATAGACAACTCATACATTTTTCTAACATATACATTTATAGCTACTTATCTCTTTTTCTTCTTCTTCTTCTTCTTCTTCTTCTTCTTCTTCTTCTTCTTCTTCTTCTTTTCTCCTCCTCCTCCTCCT
>PVLC010019863.1:0-30001 GCA_004027655.1 Graphiurus murinus | reverse complement strand
GGGGGGGGGTAATAGCTGAGTAGAAGAGTACATATAGCATGCTGGAGGAGAGGCCCTAGGTTCAATCCCAGAAGGCACCAAGGTGGTGGTGGGGGGCATTAAATAAGATTTATGAAAATACCCATCATCAGCATTGACATATATAGGATGTCAAGTGTAAATATTTCTTTGTTTGCTTATTTGTTTTGTGGTGCTGGGGATTGAACCCAGGGGCATTCTACCTCTGAGCTATACTCCTAGCCTTATTTTATTTTATATTTGAAGATAGAGTCATGCTAAGTTGCTGACAGCCTCACTGAATTGCTGAGACTGTTCATCCTAGATACTCCAAGAAAAGTGTGGTGTTTGGTACCTATCCTTTCCCAAAAAGATAACCAGACATGAGTTGTTGTCCTTCTACATGATAAACCTTATTAACCTTTGGAAATGCCCATGGCTAATGTTAACACCAATCATATGGAAGCTGGTGTTGATCTGGTATACTAAGCTACTTGATTATTTTGCTGTACTAGAGATTGAACCTAGGGCCTCATACATGCTAGGAAATTGCCATGCCTCTGGGCTACAGCCCCAGCCATGTTTTTTTTCTTTCTCCTTTCTTCTTTTTTTGGTACTGGGGATTGAACCTAGGGGCATTCTACTTCTGAGCTCTACCCCAGCCATATATATATATATTTGGAAACAGGATCCCGAGGCTGGCCTCAAATCTGCAATCCTCCTCTTTTTTTTTTTTTTTCCTTCTGGTACTGGGGATTGAACCCATGTGACACTGCACCTGCTTAGTTCCCAGCCCTCCTCTGTGCACCTCTCTCCCTCTCTCTCTCTCTCTCTCTCTCTCTCTCTCTCTCTCTCTCTCTCTCTCTCTCCCTCTCTTGCGGTACTGAGGATTGAACCCAGGGGTATTCTACCTCTGAGCTACATCCCCAGCCCTATTTTTTACTCTTTATTTCGAAATAGGGTCTCACTAAGTTGCAGAGGGCCTCACTAAGTAGCTGAGGCTGGCCACAAACCTGGATCCTCTGGTCTCAGCCTCCCAAGTACTGAGATTAAAAGCATGCACCACCATGTCGGCTTCTTTCTCTTTTTTTAAATTTTGAAACAGGGTCTCACCAAGCTGCTGAGGCTGGCCTTGAACTTGTGATCCTCCTGCCTCAGCCTCCTGAGTAGCTAGGATTACAGGCATGGGCCACCTGCCACCTCATCTGTTTTTTGTTTTTGTTTTGTTTTGTGAGACAGAGTCTTACTATGTTGCCCAGGCTGGCTATTGATCTCAAGTGATTCTCCCCTCTCAACCTTCTGAGTGCTAAGACTACAGTGCATCACCACACCTGGCTATAATTCTTTCTTTAAGAAATGCTGTCTTTGTTTTCATAGTTCCACTCTATCCCCAACTGCCTCCCTCTCCCCTCAGCCTCAGGAACCAGGAATGTGCTTCCATGGACAAAGTCTATGTTCTGTCTGGTTTATTGCAGGTTTATTACCTAACCCTAAGCTCTCTGCCTCCCTCTCTGAGCTCATGTATGAACTCCTTTGCATATCCCCAGTAGAAAATCTTCTGGTTTAGACATCCATCTGCAGGTATGGTCTTCATTAATCAACTTCTCAAGACTTTCAGGCATGGTGGCGCACACCTGTAATCCCAGTACTTGGGAGGCTGAGACAGGAGGATCACAAGTTCGAGGCCAGCCTCAGCAACTTAGTGCAAGACTCTCTTGAAAAAAAAAAAACAGGTGTGGTGGCACATGCCTCCAAGTATTTGGGAGGCTGACATAGAAGGATCACAGGTTCACAGCCAGTCTCAGCAACTTAGTGAGGCCCTCCACAACTTAGTGAGACTGTGTTTCAAAATAAAGAATAAAAAATAGGACTGGGGGTGTAGCTCAGAGGTAGAATGCCCCTGGGTTCAATCCTCAGTACCGCAAAAAAAAAAAAAAAAAGAAAAAGAAAATAGGGCTGGGTATGTAGCTCCGAAGTAGCATGCCCCTGAGTTCAATCTCCAGTACCACAAAAAAAAACCCCAAAACTTCCAATCAGCCAGGCGAGGTGGTGCACACTTGCAATCCCAGCATTTGGGAGGCTGAGACTGGAGGATCCGGGTTCGAGGCCAGCCTCAGCTACCTAGTGAGGCACTCCGCAACTTAGTGAGACCCTGTTTCAAAATAAAGAATAAAAAACAGGGCTGGGGACATAGCTTGGAGGTAGAATGCCCCTGGGTCCAATCCCTAGTACCGCAAAAAAACCCACAAAAACTTCCAATCCAACGATCCTCTAACACTATTGTCTGGGATTCAGTGATGCCACCGTTTTGGATTCCTAAACTTCTGAAACTCAGATTTCACCATTTTAGGACTCTGTGATACCGAGATTCCATGACTGTAGACTCTAATTCTAGAGTTTCATGATCTTTCATTGCGGTTAATGAATTTTATCTTTGACATAGTGACAATAGTCAGCATTCACTTGGCCTGGGGCCTTGTGTTTGTTATCCAGAAGTTGCAAGCCTCCACTCTGGACTCTTCTCTGAACTCATGGAGGCAGAGGAAGATGGCTGGACAGGAGAGGGATTCCCACCGCCTCTGGGGCTAGGGCAGTCCAATCCTAGGCCTCAGTACTTAGTCCATCTCACTTCCCTCAAGCCCTTCATTTAAGCTCCAGCAGGAAAAGCAGGCTCCTTTACAGTCAGTCCTCCCTCCCTGGCCTGCCCCAGGGTCCAGGGGAAGAAAGTTCAGTGGGAGACTGGCTTGGCCAAGGGGACAGCAAGGGAGGCAGGGTTAGGTAGGGTTAAGCATGGGGCAAGGAGCCAGTGAAGGAGTCATGGAGATTCCCACGGGAGTCCTGCAGCCTTCCTCAGAGGGGAGGAAGGAAGAGAGGCCAGAAATGGGGGTGTGGATGAGGGCACTGGTAAGGGTAGGGTAACTTGTATTACATTGTAGGGTTGGCATTCAACTTCCGGCCATTGACCCATTAGTGACAACAGATCTCCAGCTTGGCGCCCCAGAGCTGTCTGGTCTGGCCCCTACCTTTTGACCATTCAGTATCTGAGTCAGACTCCCCGAAAAATCCAGAGGGCGGGAGCTGGGAGATGGAAAAACTTATCTTCCAGAGCCCATTCCTAGGAGGGCCCACTGAGACTGAGAAAGGATCACAGGACTTTCCAAGGATCACATTCAAGGCTTAGGGTAGAACTGCAAAACTCCAGGCTCCTGCCTCCTGCCTAGAGCCATTCTTCTACATACCAAAGGGTCTCAGAATTACAAAATGCTCCCATGCCGGGCGTGGTGGTGCACGCTTGTAATCCCAGCATTCGGGAGGCTGAGACCGGAGGATCCGGGTTCGTGGCCAGCCTCAGCTACCTAGTGAGGCACTCCGCAACTTAGTGAGACCCGGTTTCGAAATAAAGAATAAAAAATAGCTCGGAGGTAGAATGCCCCTGAGTTCAATCCCTAGTACCGCAAAAAAAAAAAAAAAAAAAAAAAAAATGCTCCCAACCACAGCTGGTAAAACTCAAGGCTAGAGGATGGACCAGCCCAGGGCCACCTCCTGGGAGCAGTCTGGACCCCTCCTCCATCCAGTCCTGCAGCAGGAGACTGAAGCTGCCAAACTCGATTTTCCGGTGGCTGCCCCAGGCTGGCTGGAGCAGGAAGCTTTCCTCCTTGTGTGGACCTCTAGGGCCACCTCTTCCTCCCCCTTACCCCCCCCCCCAATTCACTGGATTGATCCGAGCACCCCACACCTGTGGTAGCTGTCTCAGTGTGCAACTACTTCCTCCTCTACCTGCTTGCCATCTCCCCTGAGCTACTCCCCAGCACCATGAGGTGTGGTCAGCACTGCCCCTCTCTGGGCCTCAGTGTTTTCATCTATAGATGCAGAACAGTTGCCTGCCTCCTGGGGATCTGTTGTGGGGAGGGAGGGCTCCAAAGAAAAGGGGGGATGTGAACAGTAAGAGGCATGGTGGCCTGGTGCAGTGTTGGGAGCACAGCCTGGGTGTGAAGAGGAAGCACTGCTGCAGAAATCTGGAGCTGTAATTGCTGGGGTGGATGTCGAGTTTCCTTATGTTACCTCACCTAGGGGAGGTGGAAGAGCAGAGAGACATCCCAGCCGAAGCCCCTAATATCAGTGTTCAGAGCTTTGGCCACAATATAATGAAGTACTTGTGCAAAGTGTTTAACTCTGTCTCCCACTGAGCTGTAGCCCCCACAGGGAAGAACTCCCATTGTCTTGCTCACTTTCTATCTCATCTCCAGAATTTAGCACCTCCCTGGCACATAGCAGGCACTGTTGACTGAGCCAGAGCTACAGATTGAAAAGCAGAAGCAGAGGCACCCTAGGGTCTGGAGACCTGCCAGGTCAGCTCACCTAACTCAGGCCCCTGTTCCAGGCTGCCCCATGGCTCAAGCTTCCTCCTCTGACTTGGGAATCTGGTGTTCTCAGCTTCCAGAGAGCTCTGGAGGGAGGGGGGAGAAGGTGAGCTGCACCCAGTTGTCCAGGGGACCAATAAACAAAGGTAGTGGGTGCTCACTAGCTGCTGCTGTCTCTGCTAGCCTGGAGGGGGAGGAGAAGAGGAAACCTGGAGGGGGAGGGGCAGTAGAGGAGCGTCATTGCAGATGGAACTAAAAATAGCTAGGAGAGATGATGTCATCCGGTTCCCACAGCTTTACACACACACACACACACACACACACACACACACACACACACACACACACTTCTACACACACACATACACTCTCAAAGACATAGATACGCACCCACAAGCATGGGCATTTGTTCATGCACACACACACTAGGGGAGGGAGGCTTCTGGGTCCCAGGGCCAAAGGGGCAGGGCAGTCTGGTGAGTGTGTCTGCACGTGTGTGTGCCTAGGGTTTGCATGAGTGTAACTGCATTGTCTATTGTCTATATGCTTGTGTGTTTGTTTCTGAGTACATGCATGTCTGTGCCTGTGTGTGTTTATTTGTAGGCACCTGTGTGTACTGTTACTTGCATCATGTGGGGTTCTATGTGCATTTGTGTCAGTGCATATCTCTGCTTATATCATGTGCCTGCATGCATGTGTGTCCCTGTTGTGTTCTGTGTCTATGAGTCCACTTATATTTCTACGTCTGCATATGTTTGTAGACTGTGTCACATGTATTTATGTATATAGGTTCTTCTGTGGGTCTTGGGTGCTGGCTCAGCCACCTTCCAGCTGTGACTGATATTCAGCAGCTCCCTTCCCAAAGCCTGAGGAACCCAGCACTGTTTGGGCACGGGGTGTCAGTGAATTCTCTGTAGCACCCCTCCTCAGGGTCCTAGTCTCTGGCAAGTCTTGGACTAGATGGACTTAGAAACAATTCATTTCCCCTAACAGGCAGCAAAGGACATTAGCCAGGTTTCCTGAACCCGAGGGGGCCAGGCCACCAGAGGTCTCAGGGTTCACTCCCACCCCCCACCCTCAGGGATATTGGAACACACACTAACCCACACACAAAGTAACATGTTAGAGACCGAGACCCTTACAATGTTCCCAACCAGTATGACACAAAGCCATGGAGACACACCCCACAGAAACCCAGTTACACCCGGTGACACATGGGCACACACTCAGAAGTTCAAATGGAAAATCCCCAGGCCCGAGAGCTTAGCACTCTACTCCATTTCTGGGCTCAGACTCAGTCTCACCCCACCCCCAAGTGCCCCAGCTCAGCTGTCAGTCCTGCAAACACTGACCTCGGAGGATGGCCGGGGGGGCTGAAGGTGACAGGCCCCCCTCAGATGCTAACCCTCCTGTGCCCTCTCCTCCTCAGGCTGCCCCCATCCCCCTCCTGACCTTGATTCTTCTCTGCAGAGCCGGTTCCCTCACAAACACTCCTTGACACTCAGAGCCCGCCACAGACACACAGTCGGTCACAAAGGCACATTCAGTCACGTGGGCCTTATACTCCCATTCTCCTGTCTCTCACACACACACACACACACACACACACACACACACACACACACTGAGACACACTCACCAACAGCTACACCTACACACTGACTGTCTCAAGCTAACAGAGGCTCCCCTCCGCACTGTGCAGGTCGCCTTTCATCCTCCCCTCTCTGCTCGGTGCCTCCCTCTGCCTTCCAAGATGTCTGTGGAGACCTTTCTTCTTGCGTAGGTGGGAGTGTGGCAGGAGATCAAGAGCGGAGGCCAAAGATGGGTGCGTGCTGCTGACCTTGTCCTGTCCTTCCACAGCCTGTGATCCCTGCTGCTGTTGCCAAAGCCCATCCCCACACCTGCCCTCACACCCTGCAGAGTTGGTACGAAACACCTCAGTCTGAAGGCAGTTAAGCAGATCAATTGTATTTGTTGTTCACTACCCACGGCCCCCTGGAGATGCAGGTCCCGAGCAAGCCAACTTCTGGGCATTTCTAGAGGATCAGAAAGCTCCCAGGCTGGCAGAAGTGTCTGAGAACTGAGCAGAGGGAAGAGAGGGAAGGCTGTGAGCAAGTCAGCATTTCCCAGAGCACCACTGCCCCTTGGATTCACCCGCCTCCCCGAGCCCTCTGCTTCTAGCTACTCTGTCCTCCACTAAAGCTCTCAACATTTGGTGATGCCTGCCTTCAAGACCCCCACCATACCTACCTTTCGGGGAATATTTCACAATTCATCCCTTCCCAGTGCCTAAGCAGGACCAGGTGGGGAAAACCAGTGGTCCCTGTTCTTCAAACTCCCATCCTGAATCACAAGTTTCCTCACCCCACCGCCTGCTTCTCCACTAACCTTGAGGTGAGAGGATCCACATACGGGTGGTGGCAGGGTGGGTGTTGCCGATGCCTGCGGTCATGTTGGCAAGACGAGTGGCAGCCGGGCCTTTACGTTTCTGCCGGTACCTTCTGCGGCTACACTTGAACATCTTGGGAAACCGGGGCCGGGGCCAGCCTATACCTGGCCTACGGTGGGGGGAACTCAGGCCCCGGGGCCTAGGGGCACGGACAAGATGAGAGGGCCCCATGGGCATAAGGAGCTTCTGCTGTGGGCCTGAGGGGTGTTGCTAGTCAGGACAACTAAGGCTTCTATGACATAAGCAAAGGGATGGTGCTCTTTATTACAGGTCTGAGCCCCTAGCCCCTCCCCATGGGTTGAGTGCCTTTATAGTCCTCTCCATTGGGTCCAGCCCAAGAGCCAGACAACCTCAACTTGGCCCCTTGCGGAAAGGAACTCTGGGTAGGGAAGAAAATCACTCCTTCATCTTTTCACTCATGCACATTAACAGTGTTTATTGAGTACTTACTATGTGCCAGACACTGTGCTGAGCACTTTACAACCACTATCTCATTTAATCTCATGACAACCTTACAAGGAGAGTCTATCATTATCCCTATTTATATACAGTCAATTCTTATTATTCCCAATAGTTATGTTCTACAAAGTTACCACAAACATTAACAAATACTGAACCCTTACCCCTTGGGGAAATACACGGGTTCCTGCAGCTCTCTGATTACCACGTTTTTGCCAACTGATCAGTACATAGCCTGGTTTTATGTGTGGAGACACCTTATTTAATATATAGTGTTGAGTCATTGACTCTGAACTCATGGCAAATAGCATTATTAACTGGTACCTGAATCAAGCTTATCTGACACGTACATTTCCTCCACAGAACATCACAGCCTTCTTGTGCTTAGGAACACCAGATCCAGCAAAATCACCAAAACTTCCCCAAAATGTGAAAGAAACATGGCACTAACTAGACTGCCGAAAGAATGTTTGTTTGTAAGAGCTGAAACAAGAAGGCAGAGAACCCTTGGTCAACATCTCAGCTAGAAATGTGTATTTTGGGTAACTAAAATTTTTACCTTCCCATCCAAGCTAATGGGAGACTGGGGCAGGAAAATTGGAAGTTCAAGGCCAACCTGGGCAATTTAGACACCCTGTCTCAAAATAAAAAGGGCTGGGGATGCAGGTCAGTGGTAGAGCAATTGCCTAGAGTGTGTGAGGCCCTGGGTTAGATCTTTAGCATCTAAGAAGAAGAAGAAAAAAAATTACCTCTCTATGCATGTCTATGAATGGCTGCAAAAGTGCCACAAATATTGTTTTTGGGGTTACAGATTTTAGTGAGTAGGTGAATTCATAGATATGGAATCTGTGAATAATAAAGATTGACTGTATAAGAAAACTGAAGCTCAGTGAGGCGAAGTAATACAGTTAAGACAAGTGAGATTCAGATCCATGATGGCCATGGACTAGACTAGAGCAAACCTATAATGGCACATACCTGAAATCCTAGCGACTTGGGAAGCTAAAGAAAGAGGACTGAAAGTTCAAGACCAGCCTATGCAACTTAGGGAGACCCTTCCTCAAAATAAAGATTAAAAAAAGGGATTTTGATTTGGTTCGGTGAGAATGCACCCTTGGCTTAATTCCCAGTACCACAAAAAAATAAAAATAAAGAAAGAATGAGAAGAAAAAAAGAACCTAGAGCATTACCTCTTGCTATTCTGCGCTCATTTATTTGTTCACTCATTCATTCATTCATGAAATGTTCACTGACACCTTCTATGTGTTGGATACCAGGGTCATAGACGAATGTAGTCTAGTCCCAATTCTTCCTGACATGAAAGGGAAAGCCTGTGGCCAATCAGTACAGGTGGGGATGTAAGAGGTGCTAACCCTGAGTCATGGCCTCTCTTGTAGGAGACAAGAGAGGTTAGTGGCTCTGCCCTGTTTTGCACTGAGTTGAGCAACTTTGGACTTGCCCTTTCTCCCTCCACATCTCAGTCTCCCACTGTCTTCTCAGCCTTCACCTTTGGTTCTGCAGAGCCACCTGGGAGATGGCGAGGCCTTCAGCACTACATTGGCAGTCCTCACAATCCCCAACTCCAGCCTCTACGCTTGCCATCCACAGTCTTAGAATATGACCTCTCCCCTATCAAGCTTTAGTCACTATACCCATAAGCCTCCCTGTCCTGCCCCTCCTCTTCCTCATGGCTCTTTTTGGAAGCCAGCCCACCTGCCTCCTTACACTCTGTGAGTTGGCATGGTGGTTAAGACAGGGACTCTGATGCTGAACTTGACGGTTGAATCCTGCTTTGCTACTTCCAAGGTATGATCGTGGCAAGTACTTAACCTTTCTGTGACTCCATTTCCCCATACTTGAAATATTCTTCTGCTGGGCGTGGTGGTACACACTTGTAATCCCAGTACTTAGGAGGCTGAGACCGGAGGATCTGGGTACACGGCCAGAACCTCAGTTACTTAGTGAGGCCCTCCGCAACTTAATGAGACCCTGTTTCAAAATAAAGAATAAAAACTGGAACCAGGCATGGTGGTGCACGCTTGTAATCCCAGTACTTGGGAGGCTGAGACAGGAGGATCACAGGTTCAAAGCCAGCCTTGGCAATTTAGGAAGATTTTAAGCAACCTAGTGAGACCCTGTTTCCAAATAAGATATAAAATTGGGCTGGTGGTGTAACTTGAAGGTAGAATGCCTCTGGGTTCAATCCTCAGTAGGAAAGAAAGAAAGAATAAAAAATAGGACTAGGGGTATAGCTTGGAGTAGAATGCCCCTGAGTTCAATCCCCAGTACTGAAAAAAAAAATTCTTTTTTTTTCTTTTCTTCCCCTCCCTGACCTCCTTCCTTCCTTCCTTCTTTCCTTCCTTCCTTCTTTCTTTCCTCTGTGTGTTACTGGGGATTGAACCCCAGGGGCATTCTACCTCCAAGCTACATCCCAGCCCTATCTTATTTTTTAATTTCAAAATAGGGTCTCCCTAGGTTGCTGAGAGCCTCACCAAGTTGCTGAGGCTGGCTTTGAGCCTGCAATCCTCTTGTCTCAGCCTCCCAAGTACTGGATTACAGGTGTGTGTTATCATGCCTAGCTTCCTTCCTTTTTTTCTTTTTAGACAGGGTCTCCATATGTCTTGAATTTATGGGCTCAAGTGATCCTCTTGTCTCAGCTTTCAGAGTAGCTGAGACAACAGGCATGCACCACTATACCCCAGCACATAGTCTGTAATATTATTATTCTCTTTCTCTCCTGTTTCTTCAGCTGCCTCCTCTCACCAAAATTATATTTTAAAGCATTTTTAAAGCCAGGCATTGTGGCACATGCCTGTAATTAATTTCAGCACTTAGGAGGCTGAGACAAGAGGAATACAGGTTTGAGGACAGCCTCAGCAAGTAGTGAGACTCTCATCAACCTAGCAAGACCCTATTTCCAAAAAAAAAAAAAATAGGGCTGGGGGTGTAGCTAGAAGGTAGAATGCCCCTGGTTTCAATTCCAAATAACACACCCACACACACACACACGCACACGCACACACACACAAACTATTCTGTCATACAGACCAGGAAGCAGAGGCTTAAAAACAAGCCTAAGAAACACCCAGCGTCACACAGCTAAGAAATGACAGAAATAGGACTCAAGTACCTGCTCTGAGGGACTGGAAAGCTAGAATTGAGAGCAATGGAGTGGGAAGTGGGAGAGGCGGGCCCTCTGGAAGGATTGATGAAGATAGGGGTTGTAGAGCCTTGAACTGGGGTGACTCCTTTGTGGGACCACGGTGACACCTGCTGGCAGAAAGGGAAGGGGTGTGCACAGAACGCTAGGAGACGAGTGGGAAAGAGGAAGAGAAAAAGTGGGAGGGGAAGGAGAGAGGAGGAAAGATGAAGGGAAGGAAAGGATAAGAATTTGAGGCTTTGCGGAGAGAGGACTAGGAACCAGTTGCTACACAGAGGAGACAGCAGAAGTTGCCAAATCTTGATCATTTCCTTGAAAGTGTGTGTGTGTGTGTGTTACTGGCATCTACTGGTGCCATTGAATGTGTGTGTGTGTGTGTGTGTGTGTGTGTGTGTGTGTGTGTGAGAGAGAGAGAGAGAGAGAGAGAGAGAGAGATTTTATGTTATCTCAGGTGTTATTCTGTTCTTTGTTAGTTGCTGGGAGCCAGTCCACAAAGAGGTTGATGTGTGCCTGTGCATACACACACACATACACACACACACACACACACACACACACACACACACACACACATTCAGTGGCACCGGTAGGTGTTTATGTATGTGACTTTGTGTTTGATGTGTGAACATGTGGATGGCAACCTAGGGAGATGTGTACATACGGCTGTGATGACATAGGGTGTGTGGGAGTGTATTAGCAGATGCAGAATAAGAAGCATTATGTGCACAGCTGAGCGCAGTGGTGCACACCTGTAATCTCAGTACTCGGGAGGCTGAGACAGGAGGATAGAAGGTTCAAGGCCAGCACATGGTAATTTAGTGAGACCCTGTTTCGTTTCATTTCTTTTCTTTCTTTTTTTGTGGCACTGGAGATGGAACCCAGAGGCATTCTATCTCTGAGTTACAGCCTCAGCCCTATTTTATTTTTATTTTAAAACAGGGTCTCACTAGGTTGATGAGAGTCTCACTACTTGCTGAGACTGTCCTTGAACCTGTGATCCTCCTGTCTCAGCCTTCTGAGTACTGGGATTACAAGCATGCACCACCACACCTGGCTTTTTGAGACCTTGTTTCAAAATAAAAAATAAAATAGGCTGGGGTGCAACTCAGAGGTAAGAATGCCCATGGGTTCAACCCCTAGTAACACACATACAAAAAAAGAGAAACTTATGTGCACTCTTGTGTGGAGGGAACTCAGAAGTTCTGGGGGCCACTTGCCCCACTCCTACCCCTCTCCCTGTCTTGAGATCAGGAGAGGTGTGGCCCATGGGTGACATTTCCAGGCAGAGGCCTGTTGTTGCTGTGGGGATGGGGACCTGTCTCCAGGCAGCAGGGGGCAGCAGGGGCAAGGTATGGCTGCCTGCCAGGGGTGGGGCCAGCAGGCAGGCCGAAGGAGGCTTTTAAAGCGCGTGCCCCGCCTGCAGGTGAGCAGTGGTGTGTGAGAGCCCGCCTGTCCACTGAGTGGCAGCTCCCCGGAGCAGTTCTGTCCCTTCTGGAACCTCAGCAGATACCTCTCAGAACTTGCTGCTGAGAGCCGTGAACAGGTGGGGCATAGGATAGAGAAATCTTGTGAAGCAGCAGCAATCTGGAAACAGGTTTGGGGAGCTGAAAGGGCTTGGAGAGGGTCCTGGAAAGGTCTGGAGTTGGTCCCGGTAGAGACCCAGGACATGCAGGTGTTAGAAAAGGGCACAGAGTGCGCTGCAGTGTGGGAGCTGGGCTTGGGCTGCCTGTGCAGGAGCCCGAGTGTTAGGATCTCAGGCCAGCAGGTGCTGGCAGAGGGTCTGGGGAGTACAGGCGGGTATGCGTGTCAGGATTGGAACTAGGAAAAGTTCTGATGTGTCACAGTCCTGATGCAGGAGAAACCTAGTGAGATATGGGTTTAAGAGTCTGGCTGTTGCCGGGCGTGGTGGCGCACGCTTGTAATCCCAGCATTCAGGAGACTGAGACCGGAGCATCTGGGTTCTCGGCCAGCCTCAGCTACCTAGTGAGGCACTCTGCAACTTAGTGAGTCTCGGTTTCAAAATAAAGAATAAAAAATAGGGCTGGGGGTGTAGCTCGGAGGTAGAATGCCCCTGGCCCTGGACTGGACCAGGGCCAGTCCAGGTGCTGCGGGGGACACAAGGCCCTAACTCACACATGTCTGCCTTCTAGGAGCCACCATGAAGTGCTTCAGCTTCATTAAGACCATGATGATCCTGTTCAATATGCTCATCTTTGTAAGTATGGAGGTTGTGGCCCTGTGGTTCCCTAGGAGCAGGTCACAAGCTGAGCAGATCCCAAGCTGGGGAATGAGAGGCTGCTCTGCTCAGACTCTGCCCTGCAAGTTTCTCCCTATGAGAGAGGTTTTCCCAAATGCTGATTTCTGGACCCAGTGACAACCAGGCTGCCACATAGGGAGGGGTGAAGAAAGGGGCGGGGGAACTTCAGGACATCCCCTCTCTTCTAAGACACTTCAGCCCAGGCTCAGAGCAGGGCAGGACAGGCTACCAGGAATGATTCTCCTCTTTTTATTGGAAGTTCAGGGAATGGAAGGGGTTTGCCTAAGTTCACCTAGAAGGCAATTCAGTGGTTTCTGTATGAGGGGAGTTAAAACAGAGCCCAAGTCTCATTAGAGCAAAGAGTGTTACAGGCAGCCCTTTTTCATTCAACAAACATTCACAGATGGGATTGGAGGTGTAGCTCAGTGGTAGAGCCCTTTTTTTTTTTTTTCAGTACTTGGGATTGAACCCAAGGGCATTCTACCTCCGAGCTACATTCCTACACCCCCAGCCCTATTTTTTTATTCTTTATTTTGAAACAGAGTCTCACTAAATTTCGGAGGCCCTCACTAAGTAGCTGAGACTGATTGCAAACCCGGATCCTCCAGTCTCAGCCTCCCAAGTACTGGAATTACAAGCGTGCACCACAACACCCGGCTTAGTAAAGTCCTTTTTAAGTTGTATGAGACCCTGGGCTCAATCCCCAGTGCCACAAAACAAAAAGAAAAAAAAAATTCATTGACTACAACTCTATGCTAGGTGCGGGGTAGCAGGTAAGCAAGGCCATTCTCTGTTCTCAAAGATCTCAGATCCAATAAGCCAGCTAGGCAGATTATTGCAACATGGTATATCTGGATTTAGCACAGGGACTGAGCCCACAGAAGGGGCTTGAACCCAGCCTGATAGGTGAATACTTCCTGGAGGAAGTAGCTGAAGCTGGGGATTTTTATTGGGTAGGAGAGCTACAAAGCATGCATAAAGGCTCAGAGGTAATGAAACTTGATATTGTTTAGAAAACCAGGAACAGATT
This sequence comes from Graphiurus murinus, assembly GCA_004027655.1. Taxonomy (NCBI): domain Eukaryota; kingdom Metazoa; phylum Chordata; class Mammalia; order Rodentia; family Gliridae; genus Graphiurus; species Graphiurus murinus. The sequence continues at coordinate 16,288 of PVLC010019863.1, read as the reverse complement.
GCATAGGGCATGTCTGAAAAGCTGAGTAATGAGGCATGAGACCTAGAGATGGTGGTAAAGATAAGGAGAAGAGGAAAAGTAGAAAAGGACAAAGCCCTGGGATGGTGGCATAGGAATGGAAGAAGGGGCAAGGGAGAAAGAGGTCTGGAGATGATGCCCATATCTCTGACATGAGAATGCAGGGGATGGGATGGGGATATCCCCCAGGCAGCGGTTTCCCCAATAGAGGTACAGCCCAGAATGGGGCTGGCTGTGGATATTTGAAAGTCATTTGCCCAAAGGTGGCCAGTGAAGCCATGGGAGCCTGTGAGTACTCAGGGAAAGTGAACTCTGAAAACTCAGATTATTAGAGATAAGCCAGTCATAGTGGTACACGTCTGTAGTCTCAGTATGTGGGAAGCTGAGATAGGAGGATCACAGGTTCAAGGGCAACCTCAGTAATATATCGAAACTCTCAGCAACCTGGCAGGACCCTGTTTCCAAACACAAAATTTAAAAAAGGTCTAGGGGTGTAGCTAAGAGGTAGAATGTCCCTGGGTTCAATCCCCAACACCACAAAAAGAAAAAGGAGAAGGGAAAGAGATGGAACGGTGGGAGAAGAGGAAGGAAAGTAAGGAGAGCAAAATATTAGACAGGTAAAATATTAGAAAGGTCAGGTGGGATTTTTTTTTCCCAGTACTGGGGATTGAACCCAGGGACATACTACTTCTGAGCTACACCCCCAGCCCTATTTTTTTATCCTTTATTTCGAAACAGGGTCTCACTAAGTTGCAGAGGGCCCCACTAAGTAGTTGAGGCTGGCCTCGAACCCGGATCCTCGGATCTCAGCTTCCCAAGTACTGGGATTACAAGTGTGTGCCACCACACCTGGCTTCAGGTGTGATTTTGAATGCCTGTAATCCCAGCTACTCAGGAGGCTGAGACAGAAGGACTACAAATTCAAAGCCAGCCTGACCAACTTAGGGAAACCCTATCTCAAAGTAAAAAATAAAAAAGGGTGGGGTCTATAGCTCAGTGGTAAATATTCCTAGGTTCAATTTCTAGGAAAGGAAGAAAGAGAGAGAGAGGGAGGGAGGGAGGGAAAGAGGGAGGGAGGGAGGGAGGAAGGAAGGAAGGAAGGAAGGAAGGAAGGAAGGAAGGAAGGAAGGAAGGGAGGGGAGAAATAAAATAGAAATAAAGAGGGAGGTAGTTTGGTCGAGATAAGACCGATGAAGTAGTCACTGGATTTACACAGCAGGTCACCAGGGAACTCAGAGTCACATTGAGTGGGTAGAAGGAGTAAAAGGTGAGGCAGTAGAGACATGAAGTATATAGACTGGACTGGAGAAATTGGGCTGGAGGTGGGTAGACTTTCTGACTCTGATGAGGTCTGTACCTTGGACTTCCTTTGACTGTAGGGAACCAGCTTTTACTCATAGAGAGGGAGCAATAGGATTTCAGGGACTTGGAGAGCAGGGGCTCTGGCCGAGGGGGTTAAAGACAAATCCGGTTTGGTTTCTGGCCCCTGTTGCCCAGGCATTGCCAGGCTGGGCAGACTAGGGTAGGGCAGGCCATAGACTCCTTGAAATTTGACCCTGTGGGCTAAAAGCCCAGCTTTCTGTCCTTAGGCAAACATTCCAGGAATCTAGCCACAATCTGCCACCTTATTGAATCTGCCAACTGATTTTAGCCTCAGTTTCTATAGCTAGAAGGTGGGAATGGGGCACCAAGTTGGTGTCAGGTTGATTCATCTATGGAAGCCCTGGGTCAGGGAGGTTTTGCTCTAGAAGCTATGGAAACTGGGCAGGTCTCACCCCTGATCCCCCATTTGGAGTCTCAGAATTCCCTCTGAAGACTGGGGTTAAGCCTGACAGTCTGGCTGATTCCCCCTCTGATTGCCTCAGTTTCTACTTGTGAGGCAAGGAGGTCTAGGTAGAGGAGGAGCAGGCCTAGTGTCTGATCCCAGAGGGGAGCTAAATGAGACCTTAGGGTGGGTGAACCTTCTCAACCTCCGTCCTCTGCAAGGTTGGGAGCAGGTGCAAACCTCAGCCCCGCCTCTGTTACTATGGTGACCGTTGAGCCTGATCAAAGCTACCACCCCTGTTTCTACCTATCAGAGGACAGAAGTGTTCCAAGCACACATAGCCCAGGAGGAAATGAGAGACTGGCCCCTCACCTGCCTATTTTCAATCCTCACTATGTGGCAGTAGTTTTATTTCTCCCTCTACCCTGTGGCTATTTCTAGAACTGCTGATCTCATTGGTATCTGCTCAGGTGTGCAGCCTGGTGCCAGCAATGAGTGTCCCAGCTCCCATCTTTCTGGCACTAGAGGATATTTCCTCCCTGTGTGATAGGTTGTTAAGATTCCCTAGCCAATAAAGGAGGTTTCTCAGCTCCCATCTTTCTGACTTGACTTGTGAGAGGGAGCTGCTTGCCAGCCTTGTTTCAAAGCCTGCCTGACTTCTCTGTCCCCAGCTGTGTGGTGCGGCCCTGTTGGCCGTGGGAATCTGGGTATCAGTTGATGGATCCTCCTTCCTGAAGATCTTCGGGCCGCTGTCATCCAGTGCCATGCAGTTTGTCAACGTGGGCTACTTCCTCATCGCGGCTGGTGTTGTGCTCTTTGTTCTTGGTTTCCTGGGCTGCTACGGTGCTCATTCTGAGAACAAGTGTGCGCTCATGATGGTGTGTCAGACCCAGCTCCACTGGCCCATGACCAAGGGTCCCCTCGCCCTAGACACCAGGCCCTTGGGGTTCCAGGCCTTACTTTGGACTCCAGGGGTCTCAGCATTAGGGTTCTCAGCCTCATTTTTACAGCAGGGAGGTGTGGGTTAGGACAAGAAGGGCATGAGGGACTGTCTTCCCCTAAAACCCAGACTCTTGTTCCCCACTCAGTTCTTCTTCATCCTCCTTCTCATCTTCATTGCTGAGATTGCAGCTGCTGTGGTTGTCTTGGTGTATACTACAATGGTGAGGCTCTGGGATGGGGCAAGGGAGGAAGGTAGGGCAAAGCCCTGGAAGTGGGCTGTGGCCTGTGAATGGCTACCTTCCCTACCAGCCCTAACACTGTCCTGCTCCACCCAGGCCGAGCATTTCCTGAAGTTGCTGATAGTGCCTACCATCAAGCAAGACTATGGTTCCCAGAATGACTTCACCCAAGTGTGGAACTCCACCATGGAGGGGGTAAGGTGGGCTGGGAGGACTTAGGGGTAGAGGCAAAGAAGCAAGGCCCCTCCAAACACACACTCACTTTGTCTTCAGCTCAAGTGCTGTGGCTTCAACAACTACACGGATTTTGAGGACTCACCCTACTACAAAGAGAATCACGTCTTTCCTCCATTCTGTTGCATCAACCCTGTCAATGGCACAGTTGAAGGACCTTGCACCACGCAGAAAGCCCAGGAAAATGATGTACAGGTGTGAGCTGGCATGGAAGGGTGGGACAGCCCTCCTTTTACCAGTCTAATGGCCTCAGAGTGGTAAAAGGATGTGGGGAAGAAGGGCAGCTGCCAAATATAAATGTTCTTTTCCAGCCGGGTGTGGTGGCTCACGCTTGTAATCCCAGCATTTGGGAGGCTGAAACCAGAGGATCTGGGTTCGCGGTCAGCCTCAGCTACCTAGTGAGGCCCTCCGCAACTTAGTGAAACCCTGTTTCAAAATAAAGAATAAAAAATAGGACTATGGTGTAGCTCTGAGGTAGAATGCCCCTGGGTTTAATCCCCAGTACCGCAAAAAAAAAAAAAATGTTTTTTCCCTCCCCCAAGGGTTGCTTCAAACAGCTTCTGAATAGCATCCGAACCAATGCAATCACTGTGGGTGGTGTGGCAGCTGGAATTGCAGCCCTGGAGGTAAGCTGACAGGAGACTGGGGTATTGATCACCATCAGACTAGGGCCGGTTAACCCATCTCTGAGGCTTCTCTGAAGACAGACATTTATTTCTTTTCCTTTTTTTGGTGCTGGGGATTGAACCCACGGCCCTGAGCATGCTACTAAGCATGTGCTCTACCACTGAGCTACACTCCCAGCCCAGGAAACAGACTTCAAAAAGAGCTTTGTGTAGGCTGTCTGGGGCGCAGGGGACCAATGCCTGAGGATCTCAATCATGTCCCCTCATCTCTCTATTTTTTTCCCCACCAGCTGGCTGCCATGACTGTATCCATGTATCTGTACTGCCAACTGAAATAAGTCTGCTTCTGTCTCCACCATTGCTGCCACCACATAGGAACTGGCAAGAGGCACCCTGGCATTGCCAAGCGGCAGTGATCAGGGTGGAGATAAAATATAACAGTGTCTCTTGGACTGGAGTGGATCTGCTTTTGCTGGTCTGGACTTGGGGCCAAATAGGGATTACCCCTTTTAGGAAAATGCCTAACTTTTTCTTCTATTGGTGGACTTGGGGCCCTCTTGCTCCAGAGTTTTTAGGGTAGCCTATTTCCTTGGTTTGTTTCTTCAAACCTTGACACCCCCTTAGGTCAAGGGAACTTTTGATGATTTCTTCACTGGGGATGAGAAGAAGGTACCCTATAGCCTGGGCATACTCAAAATCAGCAGAGCCACATGGCAGATATGTAGAAGAGGATTAGGAATCCATAAACCACTTAAAATGTTACTATTTGGACTCTGTGTATCCTTGGGGAGAGGGATCCAGCTTGCCTAAACTGCTCTTAGATTCTTGTGGGGCCGGCAACTCAAGCCCCTGGAAAGATAGAAGGGAAGTGGGGTGGGGGTTTGGGTTCCAGGTCTGGGAAGAAACTCAAGAGGTATGGCTAAGAAGGCCCTGAGGAAGTGAGAGCTGGGCCAGTCTGCTTTCTTAGAATGGAGGCAGACTCTACCGGGTGCAGTGGTGCATACCTGTAATCCCAGTACTTGGAGGGCTGAGATGGGAGAATTGTAGGTTTGAGGCCAGCCTCAGCAACTTAAGTGAAGCTCTCAGTAACTTAGATCATTTCCAAATAAAAAATACAATAGGGCTGAGGGTGTAGCTTGGAGGTAGAAGGCCTCTGGGTTCAACCTCCAATTTGAAAAAAAAAAAAAAAAAAAAAAGAATGGAGGCAGACTTTGGCCTGAAATAATTTCCCCCTCCTAGGTGGGAGCACTGAACTGGAAAGCTATGAAAATAACAAGTTGGGAGGGGAGTCCAGAATTACTACCAGGGCAGCGGGGTAGTCACATCTGAGAGTCCAAGCTCCCCTCCTTTCCCACTCAGGTAGGGCCTAGGTCTGTACCTGCTTTGGGATCTCAGAAAAAAAAAAAAAAGCTGAGTGGGTGTGGTGGTGCATGCCTGTGATCCCAGTACTTGGGAGGCTGAGACAAGAGGATCTGAGGTTTGAGAACAGCCTCAACTACTTAGGCTCTCCACAACTGAGATCTTGTTTCAAAATAAAGAATAAAAAGTAAGTCTGGGGGTGTAGCTCAGAGGTAGAATGCCCCTGGGTTCAATCCCCAGCATAGCAAAAATAAAAATGAAAGAAAGATAGATAGATAGATAGATAGATAGATAGATAGATAGATAGATAGATAGGGCTGGTAGCCAGGTGTGGTGGCATACGCTTGTAATCCCAGTACTTGGGAGGCTGAGACTGGAGGATCTGGGTTCGAGGCCAACCTCAGCTACTTAGTGAGGCCATCCACAACTTAGTGAGACCTTGTTTCAAAATAAAGAATAAAAAAGCCAGGCGTGCAAACTGGGCGTGGTGGCGCACGCTTGTAATCCCAGCATTTGGGAGGCTGAGACCGGAGGATCCGGGTTCGAGACCAGCCTCAGCTACCTAGTGAGGCACTCCGCAACTTAGTGAGACCCTGTTTCAAAATAAAGAATAAAAAAATAGGGCTGGGGCTGTAGCTCGGTGGTAGAATGCCCCTGGGTTCAATCCCCAGTACCACAAAATAAATAAATAAATAAATAAATAAATAAATAAATAAATAGGGCTGGGGGTGCAGCTCGGAGGTAGAATGTCCTGGGTTCCATCCCCATTACTGCCAAAAAAAAAAAAAAAAAAAATAGGGCAGGGGATGTAGCTTGGAGGTAGAATGCCTCTGGGTTCAATCCCCAGTGCCACACACACACACACACACACACACACACACACACACACACAGAAACCCACTTCATTATTTCTTCTTTTTTTGGTGGGACTGGGGATTGAACCCAGAGGTATTCTACCACTGAGCTACATCCCCAACCCTTCCCCCTTTTTTTGTACTGGGGATTGAACCCAAGGGCATTCTACCTCTGAGCTATACCCCCAGTTATTATTATTTTTTTTTTTTAAATTTTGAGCCGGGCGTGGTGGCGCACGCTTGTAATCCCAGCATTTGGGAGGCTGAGACCGGAGGATCCGGGTTCACGGCCAGCCTCAGCTACCTAGTGAGGCACTCCGCAACTTAGTGAGACTCGGTTTCAAAATAAAAGAATAAAAAATAGGGCTGGGGGTATATAGCTCGGAGGTAGAATGCCCCTGAGTTCAATACCCAGTACCGAAAAAAAAAAAAAAAAAAAAAAAAAAAAAAAATTTTGAAACGGTCTCACTAAGTTACTGAGGGTCTCATTAAGTTGCTGAGGCTTGCGGGGTATGGTGGTGCACACTTGTAATCCCAGTACTTGGGAGGCTGAGACAGAAGGATCACAGGTTTGTGGCTAGCCTCAGCTATTTAGCAAGGCACTGCACAACTTAGTGAGACCTTGTTTCAAAATAAAGAACAAAATCTAGGGCTGGGGGTGTAGCTCGAGATAGAATGCTCCTGGGCTCAATCCCTAGTACAAAAAAAAAAAAAAAAAAAAAAATTTCTGAGGCTGGCCTTGAAGCCTATCTCAGCCTCCCAAGTACAGGGATTACAGGCAGGCCATCACATCTAACTCTCAGCCCTTTTTATTTTGAGACAGAGTCTCAATAAGTTGTCCACGCTGGCCTCAAATTTGTGGTACTCCTGCCTCGGCCGCCTGAGTAGCTGGGATTATAGGTGTGTGCCCAGTTCATTTATTTGGTGTTAGTTTATCCAATGCTACAAAGACCGAATCTCTTTAGTCTTACCCATCCCCACACTCCAGATAAGGAGGCTGGGGCCAGGCATGGTGGCACAGGCTTGTAATCCCAGTACTTGGGAGGCTGAGACAGGAGGATCTCAGGTTCTCGGCCAGCCTCAGCTACTTATCGAGGCCCTCTGCAACTTAGTGAGACCCTGTTTCAAAATAAAGAATAAAAAATAGGGCTGGGGGTATAGCTCAGAGGTAGAATGCTCTTGTGTTCAATCCCTAGTACCGCAAAAAAAAAAAAAAAAAAAAAAAAAGGGACTGGGGCTTAGAAAGGCCAAGTGAGTTGCCCAAGTCCCACAGCCTTCAGCAAAGTGCTAAGCCTGGATATGGACTCAGACTGTTTGACTCTAGAGCCTGGTGTGTTCCTGGTTGATGGAGAACCTGACCAGAATGTCCCAGAAGCGAAGGCATTAAGGAGGAAGGCTATGGCAGGATAGTGTCTGCTATCAAGCAAAGCCCAAGTAACCAGACTTCTTCCTTGATTAACTGTGACCCCTGTATGTTTCCCTGGGCACTTCTAAGGTGACCCACAACTACTACTCCCTTTTAAGCCCCAAAAGGAACACCAACCCAGCCAGAGCCACACAGCCCAAGAAGCAGTCTGTGAGAGCTGACCAGGAGCCTGCTAGGGTGCTAGGCAGAGAAACAAATTAGCTTTTACCTCTGTACAGTGCCTCAAACACACTACTTACTCAACTTTTACCACCGTACAGTGCCTCAAACACACTACTCTTCCCCTCGGTGCCTATGAGGAAGCTGCAGAAGACTTGTTTGCCCAAGGTGGGCCTTTTCCTCACTATAGGCCAACTGATTCTCAAACCGGCTGTTTAGTCACCTTAAACACTATCTCAAGCTCCTGCAAACACTGAAGGCGTCAGGGTGGCGAGAAATGTCCAAGCTATATACCACCAAGGCACTGACAGGGGAGGGAGGGAAGAGAACAAAGGGCAGGAGTTTCGGTAAGTTCCTGTCTCCCTGGCCAAGGCACAATACCTGGCAGACCCTGATCTTAAGTCTTTCACAGCCTTGAAATGTTCTGCCCCATCTTGGGCTATCTCACCCACTCCCTCTGGATAATCCCATCTATTTTCCGGTGACTAACTCAGGTCTTCTTATGCTCTTTGAGTCACTGGTGGTTTAAGAAGCTGATGAAAACCATGGCCTTTTTCTCTAGAAAAATGCTTAGATATGGCATTCTTTTTTTGTGTGTGTGGTACTGGGGATCAAACCCAGGGGTATTCTATCTCCAAGCTCCCCGCCCCCCAGTCCTATTTTATTTTGAAATAGGGTCTCACTAGGTTGATGAAAGTCTCCCTACTTGCCAAGGCTGGCCTGTCTCAGGAGGACCTGTGATCCTTCTGTCTCAGCTTCCCAAGTACTAGGATTACAGGTATGAGCCACCACGCCCAGCTCAAGTATGGCATTCTGTATACAAAGTACCTTAAGGGCCAGAGACACCCTGCTCCTATGTTTCTGACTGCAGCCCAGCCCTAGTCTGCTGATGGATGCCTGCCTAGTATCTTCCCATGGAATCATTTCCACTGGCCCCAGTAGCTGCCATGCAGTTTCTGTCTCTGCACATTTGTGTATGTGTGGTACTGAGGAATGAACCCAGGGGCATTCTACCCCCAAGCTACATCCCAGTCCTATTTTATTTTTTTATTTGAAAACAGGGTCTTGCTAGGTTGATGAGACCCTCACTGCTCACTGAGGCTGTCCTTGAACCTGCGATCCCCATGTCTTAGCCTCCCAAGTACTGGAATTACAGGTGTGCATCATCATGCCCGCTTATGTCTCACAACTTTTCTACCCTGACCATGTTCACCTGCTCTCCCATCTCCTCCCCTAACCCCAGTATCCTTTTTTGTTCTCTCCTGTTCCATCTCTGAGGACAGGTGTCTGGCACACACAAGCCAGGCAGGAAGTTGTCTGGTAGTTAAACAGCAGGGACTGGGTGTGGGGTGATGGGCCTGGGCTCAGCCCCAAGTAAGGCGGGGCTAAAGTTAGGCTGACTGAGGGAGGAGCCTGGGAGAAAGCTTGGAGCTCAAGACTTCGGCATCCCCTGGTGGCCACAGAGCCCCAAATGGAAAATAAGTTCTGTGGGAGACAGTAGGAAAACTCATGGTCCAACCAGACGACCAGATGATTCTCTCCATTCTTTTACACACACACACACACACACACACACACACACACACACACACACACACACACGAGACACATCCCCAGAGGTTTTCTCCTTTTTTAATCAATGACCACCTTATCCAGCTTTGGAAATCTGAACAAAGAGGAAGCTGAGAGGAGGCCTGGTCCAGTGTTTGACAGGTCTCTGAGTGAGTCTGTGTCAGCACATGGGCCCCAACTGGGCCTGTCCATGGGTTGGGCACAGCAGTTTCCTGAGTAAGAGCCAGTCCCACCCTCAGGGTAGCATCCCAGCCCAGAAAGGAATCAAGGCCCTATAAGTTCGGCCTATTTCCAAGGCCCTCAAGACAGTCAATAAATAGGTTAGTTTCTGAGCCAGGCCTGGGAGGAGGGGATGTACAAAGGGCAGGAATAGCTGCCCAGGTATCCTAAAGATTTCCAGGCACTCTCCTACCCTTCTCCAATAAGGAAGTAAATAAATAGACCTTAAACTCAGGAACAGGGGTATTGGAGCAGGAGAACCCTCCCCTCAGAGTTAGTAATTAAGTTTCATGTTAAAAACAAACCAGCCCCAGCCCCTACCAGCATCTACAAAATCCTACAGGATGGGGTGAGGGCTAGCCTGCCTGGGGGTACACAGTACCCAGCCCTGCAAGGTCCTGGAGGAGGTCTCAGGTCTGTTCAGCGGCTCCTGGAGCTTCCTCCTCCTTTGGGGGTGGCTCCAGGAAAATTGGGGTGATTGATGATGGCTTCTTCACTCTGGAAGATGAGAATTATGCATAAAAGGTTATTAGCTAGGCCCCTCAATCCCACCAGGCCCCCATTTTCTAGGAGAGAAAAGGCCACTCACGAGTAGGGGGAGGCTGGGACCCCCACCACCAGGAAATGGTTCTTCTTCCGAAACAATCTCCATAGGCCCCGGTGGTTGCCGCGTACATCCAGGTCCCAGATATGGAGGCACTGGCAGGGGTGGGGCAGAGGAGAAAGAGATGAGTCAGGGAACTGTAGGGAAAGGCCACCTCAATCTGCAAGAAGTCACATCTTCTGGACCATATATTTGGACAAAGGGGTTGAAAGAAGGGTTCTGAGAGCATGGAGAAAACTCTGAGGTTGAAGACTCCAGAACAAAGGCACCCTGCATCCAGGGGTATGTGCTGGGGGTACTCCTGGGGTGTGTGTAGTGGCAGGGCACCTGGGCAAGCTGGGTCCAGGTGGTGAAGTCATCATCCTTCTCCATTCGGATAAAGGCCACATAGGTGTGGCCCTCTGTGTCTGGCAGGAAGGAGTCTTCACAAGGGTTCTTGCTGTGGTCCAGAACTTCAGCCTCGCTGCAGTGGGGGTAGAGGAGTAAGTCCAAGGCAGAGCATGCTTCTGGGCCCTGGGCTTAGGTTTTTCTGTTTTGGGTACTGGGGATTGAATTTAGGGCATTCTACCTCTGGGCATACCCCCAGCCCTATTTTTTTATTTTGAAACAGTGTCTCTTAGGCTGATAAGATTCTCACTACTTGCTGAGGCTGTTCTTGAACCTGTAATCCTCCTGTCTCAGCCTCCCAATTACTGGGATTACAGGCACATGCACCATCATGCCTGGCCCTGGACTTGGTTTAATGCTCTGCTGTTGCCATCTTGAAATTCTTTTTTTAATTTTTTTTTTTTTGGTAGTAGGGATTGAACCTAGGGGCATTCTACCTCTAAACTAGACCCCCCAGCCCTGTTTTAGTTTTTATTTGGAAACAGGGTCTTGCTAAGTTGCTGAGGGTCTTACTAAATTGCTGAGACTGGCCTTAAACCTGCAATCTTCCTGTCTCAGCCTCTCAAGTACTGGGATTAGAGGTGTGCATCACCACCCTTGACTAATCTTGAAATTATTATTATTGTTTTTTTTTTGTGGTACTGGGAATGGAATGCAGGGGCATTCTACTTCTGAGCTACACCTCCAGGCCTATTTTAATTTTTATTTTGAAACAGGGTCTCACTAAGCTGTGGAGGGCCTCACTAAATTGCTAAGGTTGGTCTTGAACCTGTGATCCTCCTATCTCAGCCTCCAAGTACTGGGATTACAAGCATGTGCCACCGTGCCTGGCTTTGAAATTCTTAATTATGTCTGAACTAGGGACCTTGACTTTAATTTTACACAGGTCCCCACAAATTATAGAGCCTAAAACCCAAGTATCTGACTCCTCATTTCCTGCAGAACTTCCCAATTGCCCTAGGCCATACCTGAGTAGCCTGTGAATTTCTACTTCATAAGCTTCTTTCTTCAGACTGAAGAGGAGGGAGAAATGAGTCAAGGGAGGAGGCAGGACCTCAGGTCCCATGGGTAGCAATGGGCAGGGTGGTAAGGAGTCACATGGGGCAAGGGGGCCACAGGGTTGGAGTACACACAGGTCCCAGGATTGGAAGGGACTGTTGAGGGCTGGTCATCAAGTCTGCTTGATATCCTCCCCAGCTCTGCTGCTAGCCCCCACCTGTCCACATTCCGGAGCTGGACATCTGGAACTGTGTTGAACTTGTGCTTCTTGAAGTAAGCCTCCTGGAGTGGGTGTGAGGGTGAAAATCAGGACCTCACTTCATCTGGCCTGCACCTGGTGACTGACCCACCGCAGATCTACAAAACCCATAAATGAAGTCCTGGGCCTAGAAAGGGTCTTCTGATTTCCTCCTGATCCCTATCGTGTGTGTGTGTGTTACTAGGGATGGAACCCAAACCCAAGGGCATTCTACCTCCGAGCTGTGTGTGTGTGTGTGTGTGTGTGTGTGTGTGTGTGTGTGTGTGTTACTAGGGATGGAACCCAAGGGCATTCTACCTCCGAGCTACAACCCTAATTTTTATTCTTTATTTTGAAATAGGGTCTCACTAGGTTGTAGAGGGCCTCACTAAGTAGCTGAGGCTGGCCATGAACCTGTGATCCTCCTATCTCAGCCTGCCAAGTACTGGGATTACAAGTGTGCGCCACCACACCCAGCAATCCCCATCCTCTTTGTAGTATGTTTGGGAAGTTCTTACTAGTTGAATATGGGCTCCACCACTGCCAGGGAGCTCATGCTCACATGGTAGCTCGTGTTATTGACTGTGAGCTAGTCTCTGTTCCTGGTGGTATTGCCCTACGCCTGTTCTAGAGCCACAGAAGCCAGGAACAAGTCCTACAAGTGGGGTGGGGGGGTCCAAAGAAGAAACTGAGCTGGGAGAGAAGAAACTGCTGTGAGAGAGACCTGAGGAAAGTGCCTGCTCCTTTCTGGGAGATGAGGAGGGCTACTGTATTAGCTGGACTCTGGGGGCTTTCCTGGCTTCAAAGAGGTTATAAACTGCATCTGCTCCTTTGAACTGGGCTATCTCAAGGACTCCCTCACTGTAACTAGGAGAATGGCCCTTGACACAGCCATGTGAGGTATAGGAGTCCATACTTCTCTGCTCACCTCAGGCTGAGGCATAAGCCCCACCACTTGCAAGGACAGGAGATAGCAAAGCTTACAGCACTGGACCAGTGCTTGGAAGCAGAAATATCCCCTCATAACCAAAACCAAGTGATAAGAAGAGTAATAATAAAAATAATAGCTGACCCTTATCTAATGCTTACAGTTCAAAGCATTTTATGTATATTAACTCATTTAAACCTCATAACCCTATGAGGTAGGTAGTATTTTTATATTCACCTTGCAGATAAAGAGACTGAAGGAAAAACAGAACAATGATTTCCCCAAGGTGACAGGACTAGTAAGTAGCAGAGCTGGATACTCTAGAATCCATGTCCTTGACCACTATGCCATACACTCTGTGCCCCACTCCACTGCCCCGTGGCACTCACATGGAAGTAGCCATTCATGTTGAGGCCGACGATGCCAAAGTGGTAGGACCGGGAGACGTCAGGGATGATGCACTCGCGGCCCCGGCGCTGCTCAGGCATCCGCATCCACATATCCCAGTCCCAGAGCTAGGGGGCACGGGAGATTATAAGGGTAGGAAGTATTAGGCTGCTGGGTGACTCCCGCCCACTCACCCAACGCTGCTAGGTACCTTTTCTGGTGTGGGCCACTTGGGCTCAAGCTCCTCCTTGTACAAGGATTTCCTGAGCACCCAGCCCAACCCAGGCATGGTCTCCACACGGTACAGTAATGCCGGGTCCTCAGCTGTGTGTTCATACCCCTGGGGACAGGGGACCATCATGGGAAGAATTAGCTCTGGGCCTCTACAGATTCCCGTTAACCCCCAGCCATCCAGCCTACCTGGTCATTCCAAGCAGAGATGCAGTACAGGCTGTCATCCTCCTCCAGCAGGTGGATAGACTGGCTCAGGAAACTGAGAGAGCCAGGGTCCAAGAGTTCAGAGAGGGGCAAGGACAAATTCAGTCACACAGTGATAATGGAAGAGCTAGAGCTAGGACTCAGGAGCCATGGCTCCTCTCCCCAAACCCCCACTATCTCTAATCATCCTACATTCTACTCCCTATGCCAGCCCCAATAACTGCCCCCTCCTACCTTTTTTTTTTTTGCAGTACTGAGGGTTGAACTCAGGGGTATTCTACCTCCAGGCTATACCCCTAGCTCTATTTTATATTCTTTATTTTGAAACAGAGTCTCACTAAGTTGCAGAGGGCCTCACTAAGTAGCTAAGGCTGGCCACAAACTTGTGATCCTCCTGTCTCAGCCTACCAAGTACTGGGATTACAAAAGTACACCACCATGCCCGGCTCTCCTTCTACCTTTGCTCAGGCTTTTCCCCCACTTTTGAGCTTATGTCCACCAGAAAGCTCTCCAAGACACCTCACCACCTTCTTCCTTAGAGACCCAGTCAAACGAACAGGCTCCACATGGCTTAAAGTGCTACAATGGTGGGCCATCCCCCTCACCTGAAAAAATCCACAGCGATGTCCAGGTCCTCTTCCAGAACCACAGCAAACTTGGCCTCCTGCAGGGGTAGGGGGATATGTTCATGCCAAGAAAGCTTCTCCCATCCTATAACATCCTCCCTCCACTCCATTTCTCTTTTTTTTGCAGTACTGGGGATTGAACACAGGGGCATTCTACCTCTGAGCTACACCCCCAGCCCTATTTTTTTTGAAATAGGGTCTCACTAAGTTGCGGAGGGCCTCACTAAGTAGTAGAGGCTGATCCTCCGGTTTTAGCCTCCCAAGTACTGGGATTACAAGTGTGTGCCACCATGCCCGGATTCTCCACCACGTGCTTTTCAGATCAGGATGAGGCCCAGTGAGGGAAAGAGCTTGCTACATAATAGGACCAGGCAGACCCCTTATGCCCCTGCTTCCCTCCCCAGTCCCAAGAGGTGTATCCTTAGTACTCACCGGAAACAGGTTAAACGTGGCAGTGAGACTGGCCTTGTAGTGCTGGGTGGGGAGTGGGAATAGGTCATATGAGCTTTGGGGTGGAGAGCAGGGCCAGGTGTCCACCCCATCCATCCTTGCCTAGGCAGTACCTGAGACACTCGGGCATTCTTGATGCTGATGGGAGTGTGCTGGATGCCCCTCAGACCAAACAGTGCCACCACATCCATTGGTTCCTGGGGGGCATGGCCACTGGTCACCACGTGAGGCCACTTTCCCATGCCCATCTCTGCAGGTCCCAACACACCAAGCCCTTTCCATTTCACATCCCTTGCCTGGGCTGTCGCCTATGCCAGTCCTCAGCAATCACTGCTGCTCAGGGCCCGCAGCCCTGTGCTCTGCTCTGCCCAAGGCCCCCCAAACTTCACTCACCTCATAGTAGCCATCGATGAAAACTGTTATCATCTGTGGAGACACCCCCTGGGCTGAGAGCAGAGAGCGCAGCATCCTGGGGAGTCCAGGAATGAGTTAGGGTTTCTTTGTCCTCCCAACTTGGGGTTCCCCTGTTTGTTTATTTGTTTTTGTGCTACTGGGGATTGAGCCCAGGAGCATTCTACCTCTGAGCTACACCCCCAGCCCTATTTTATTTTATTTATTTACTTGTGGAACTGGGGATTGAACCAGGGGCATTCTACCTCTGAGCTATATCCCTAGCCCTATTTTTATTCTTTATTTTGAAAAAAGGGTCTCACTAAGTTGCAGAGAGCCTCACTAAGTAGCTGAGGCTGGCCACAATCCTGCGATCCTCTTGTCTCAGCCTCCCAAGTGCTGGGATTACAAGCGTGCTCCACCACACCTGGCTCCCTGTTTATAAATGGGCCTAAATTCTCTATGCTCACCCATCACACCTACAATCTGTTGCCTTTACACCCACCTCAAGAGTTCCTCCTACAGGAAGATGAGCTAAGCACCCTCCCACTTGCAAAGCACTCTCCTGTTCAGTGGTGGGTACAGCCCACTCCCAGGCTCACCTGTATAGGTAATTGGGTCGGTTCCCTGCAATAACAGCCACAGGTACATTGAGGACCTTATTGTCTGGGAGCTGTGTGAAAAACAGCTTTTAGCTCTTGCCTTATTCTGCTTTCAGACTGCGATTCCAATTAGGGAAGGGTTCTTGGTGGAGCGGAAGACTCCAGAGCAGACAAAGAAGGGGCAGAAGGTGTTTGCTCTTCTGCCTCTCCACATACTCAGCCCAACTCCAACCCCAGGCTCTGCTCACAGGGCCTGCCCTTTCCCCACCCTGTCTTTCGGAGCTCAGTATACATCCTCAGCTCCTGGTTCCCACTCAGGCTGGGGTAGAGAAAGGATTTTTCCAAGGGCCCCCTACAGCTGGGAAGGAGTCCAAACCTCACAGCCTTAGGCCCCACTCACCGGGTCAGGGCTGAACTCAATGGGCGTGGGGTCCTTGCAGCTGCACACACTCCCATAGCCCTCAACTTTGTTGCAGAAGCGCCGGCGACGGCGGTTCAGCTCTGTATCTGTCCAGTGGCACTCTGCCTCTGAGGGATAGATGGGTTTGACAGGATGGAGACATGAAGCCAGCTTGGAGAGTCCCAGGCACATGGTCAAGGGAGAAAGCCCCATAAAGAGGATCCAGAAGCCGGGCGTGGTGGTGCACGCTTGTAATCCCAGCATTCGGGAGGCTGAGACCGGAGGATCCGGGTTCGAGGCCAGCCTCAGCTACCTAGTGAGGCACTCCGCAACTTAGTGAGACTCGGTTTCAAAATAAAGAATAAAAAATAGGGCTGGGGGTATAGCTCGGAGGTAGAATGCCCCTGAGTTCAATCCCCAGTACCG